>PVJA010048144.1:0-14271 GCA_004027025.1 Myocastor coypus | reverse complement strand
TTCTTCTTCTTCTTCTTCTTCTTCTTCTTCTTCTTCTTCTTCTTCTTCTTCTTCTTCTTCTTCTGCTGCTGCTGCTTCTGCATCTTTTTAGTATATTTGATTGTTAGAGCTCACTGCATAGGTCTGACTCACAGTGAATCTATTTTTAGCCTCCCCAGTGCTGAGATTACAGGTGTGTGCCCCGATGCCTGGATCTAACTGTGGTGACCTGCAGTCTCTACCTTTGCCTAAGCAGACACTTTAGAATGCTGAGCTATCTTGCCAGCCCCCAGTGTTGCTTCCTCAACATCTCTTAATACTGTAATGTTAAAGAATATCGCAACCATCACTTTTAGAGAACTTGAAAAGCATGGACTCTCTCCTCACTTTTGATTTGATCTCAGTAATGTGTATGTTTTAAAATTACTACAGTTCTTGCAATTTTTTCACTGTTTTGCATCTTTGATATTATAATTTTCAAAATTATTGCCTAAAAATAATATCCTCTCGAAGCCGGAAGAACATAGTTGATAAGAAGACAGATATTTACATGGAATATAGAAGTGGAAGGTAAAAATGGCACACAACCAAATGCAGAATGTATTGATACCAGATTGCTCAGTACTCCCTTTATGGTGCTTCTGCTAATGCATCTAAGCAACCATGATTTTACTAGTAAGACCTCCAGAGCTCCTTCAGTTTGGGGGTCTGGATAGCTGGAAAGGCTGATTCATCCCCTCTCGTATACAAACTACATTATGCTGTACTGTGACTTTCAGTAACTCCTTCAAGAAAAAAAATGATGGAGGATAAAAGCAAGGTTCTAATAACAACTAATCTGAATTTTGATCTTTGTCTATAAAGGCTGTGTGATCATCAGGCACATACAAAATATCTATAAACTCATGATCTCATTTATATAGTCCTAATGGAAGTCTCTCTTATTAAATGTTGAAAACCTTACAGCACAAGTGTATTTTGTTAAAAATTTACAATCTATTTTCTTTTGGATATACTCAAATGGGGATACTTGTGCTTGGATCTTTGGAACCCCACATAATGTGTGGCACATGGTAATCAGTAAATATTTGCTAAAGTTTAAATACTAACTATATGATGATCTAATTAGTGAATGTCATCAACCCGAATGGCTCTGCTACGAGTGCTGGCTGAATTTAAATTGAGTAACTCCATTCTGAACTCAAGCTAGCACTGTTTATGTTATTGAGCAGTGACAGTGTAAATTCTATGAGCATAGTTAGAACTAATGGTACACGTCTGTAATGTCAACACTCTGGGAGATTAAGACGGAGGAAGTCCAAGTTGATGGCCAAAGTAGGCAATTTAGGAACACCTATCTCAAAGAACTGGAACTATTGCTCAGTCTGAGGGAGGGGACAATTATGTGATGACATACTTTATCATTTAAACCAGAATACTTTTCTATCATGTAAACTAGAATACTTTTCATTGTTCAGAGTGAAGAGTGCACTACTAACTCCTAGTAATTAACTCCTAGTAATTAACTTCTATTAATTACTATGGGACAACATATAATTGTACAGGTTCAATTTCCCATTGTTTAAATGAGAATTCCTAACATTGTACAAATAAAATTTATGTTATACAGTGGATTGCTTTCTGAACTACTGAATTTAACACTAGCCAAAGTGAACTCAATTAGGCCTATGATAACATATTCTTGGAAGCACCACAGTGCTTTAATTGCTGGATCCTGACCAAGCATCCCTTGCTAAAGGGCCTTAATCTTTAGCATATATTGGAGGATTCCAGAAATGTTTCAGCTGTGAACTTTACTAAGGTTCCCTGTTTATTTTATTCAAACTGCAAACACAGAATGTCATTTCACAGATGATATCAAAGGCAAATCCAGACCACTTACATCCAAAAAACATGCTCTTGAATCATCATTTAAAACTAACAATAAAAAGATGTAAGCAACACATATTGTACACCGAACCCACACAGGAAACTAGTGAGGAGGGAGACTAGAGATTGAAAGGGTAAAAAAGTGCAAAATATATTATGTGCACATATAAATTTGACAAAGCCAATTAATTTGGATAACCAATAAACAAGAGGAAAAATACAATGACTTTGAAAACAAGAAAATTTAAATCACAGTTCAAGTTGTTTGATCAAAAGCTCTGAGAATCTGTCTTCCCCAGATTTCCATCATTTCACATGTAAAATTAGAATATTGGAGAAGATATAGTGTAAATTCATTTCAGGACTAATATTGTGAGAGGGGTGTGCTTGAATCCTTAAATAATTTTCATCTTTCCACTCTAAAAAATTGATGGCCATGAAGTAATTAAACCCAAGATATAAAACAATGTAAATAGAATTTAGCTTTTCCAGTTGATGATACCAGAATACTAAAATAGCTTATTTTTAATAAGGACACATACATATTTTAAAAACATTTTCAGCCTCAAATTATTCTTTATTATATAAATTACATACACACCTTGCCTATTTTTCAGATGAAGAATCTCTCAGTGGAGCAGCATGGCTTCTAGAGAAGGCTGGAACACTACAGAGTTCTGATCCCCTTACAGAGTTTCACATTTTAGATATTATCAAGTAGAAAGTAACAGTGAAACTGGATTTTGTTATTAAATGTTTGTGGTTAGATGCTCTGCTAATGCTGAACAACATTTCACTTTCCTTGCATAACAACTTCTGAACTTCGCATTGGCCCCCATAGAACTATAATCTCCTTCGTGGACACAACAAAAATGCAACTTTTTGAGGGAAAATGAGCCAAGATGTAGTTAATCCTAAAGAGAACTGAAAAGAGAAAGAGTGAGAGAGAGAGAGAGAGAGAGAGAGAGAGAGAGAGAGAGAGAGAGAGAGAGAGAGAAAGAGAGAACCTGAATTTTAATTTCATCACTGTTCTTTTGGAAAAGTAATCCAATGATATGCAAATTTATTCTTGAGCTTATTTCTATTTTTTCTGCCTTAAACTTTCAGTGAAGGACAACTAAAAACTAATGGCTGAAATAAGAAAGTAAAATGGAATGCTTCTTTATGCTCCCAGAATTGAATATGAAAAAAACAATATGAATTGATATGCAATTGCAAAAAGAAAAAAGAAAATAAAATTCAGGGGTGAAAAGGAGATTGGGTTTTAGAAAATCAAGTAGAATGTAAGAAGGCTCAGATGCAAAGATAGGAAGAATTTTAAAGAAACTGAAACTAGTACTTTGGTATTTACACTATGGCAAAAATAACAGTCAAACAGAAAATGTCATAACACTTAAGACTTTGATTTGATTGTAGATCATTGCACAAGAGAAACCTCATCATTTGATAGGAACATTATCTGGAATCATGTTCTTGCACTTATAGAATGGTATTTCACAGATAGCCCTTTGATAATATCTTATTGTACTCATTAAATGTTTAGCCCACACTTAACTCTTTTAAAATGGATAGAAAGGCTGTTGTCCTGGTCTATTCCTTGAGTATTTCATATGATACCAGTGGGTATCATGGGGATATGTGAGCCCTTGCTAATGAACTAAAATAATTTTTTTGACTGTATAATTTTGAAACCAGTCTCCTGAACTACATTGGTGCTTTATGTTGGTATTGGTTGTATAACTTTCTTATGCTGACTTGCTTTTCCTCAAAGAAAATAGGAACAAGTATATGTCATCTGTGTAATTCTTTACTTTCTCCATGATTTGGAGCTCCTCAGATTCAGGACACACCAGTAATGTCAACTTGCAAAAATAAGTGAAGAAAACCCTAAATAGCAGCATGCTTTGAAAAAGTCTAAAATTTTTGTTTGCTCTTTTATGTAAATGTCTGAGCTGCCAAAAACTAATTTTGGCTTGTTTTCATTTTCTTATTTTTTCAAGGAAGCATCATTTTAGGTATAAAAACCCTTCATAATCAGGTAAGCTTTTTCTAGGTTTTTAAGACAAGCTAATATGGTCCCTCTGTTTCCTAAGTCCTCTGAGTGCCATTAAATGGCTGTTATTCATTGTTGAGCACTACTTAGAATTGCTCACTCTTCCCCAAAAGGTCATCAAAGCACTTAATAATTTTAGAGAGATAAGCACGAGAAGAGACCTTATCTGTATATCAAATGTGAGTTCATGTGTGACATGCCAAACCAGCCAACTTCTGTCCCTATCAGTCCCATCACTGTATCACCCTATCTTTGACTCCAGAAGCCTGGAGAAAGACACTCATGATTGCCCATTCTCATCCTGATGTGTAAATTGACTTGCTACATAACCTATGCCCAATCACAGATATTATATAGCTATTTTCTTCTATCAAATAGGGAAAGAAACCTTTTTATCTTAAAAAAAAATTAAGAGAAGCAGAGTATTCCCGAAAGATTCAGTGTGAGAGTCAGAGAAAGACAAAGAGCTATATTATAATATAAGAAACACTGATCACTCCATTACTTTTGAGTTTTAGTTTCAGTCCAAGAAAAAAAAATAATTAATTACTGTTTTGTTGACTAGTCTTTCAGAGTGTGGAATTATTCCCTTCTTATTTTTGAATACATGTATGACTGTGTCATTCTTTTGTTACCTCTGTAGCAAGGCTATGTTGACCACCTGTCATAGACTTGCAGATGTTTGATCATGGATAGAAAAGTCAGTAAGATGACCACTGAGACTACACTTGAGGTGTGATAGATAGTCCTTCAGTATATATATATGTTATGTTCTGTCTACTTCCTCTGTGTGTTCATAGTAAATCTCACTTTCAGAAGAGTGCTCTTGTTTGTTCTGCCCTGCATTTAGAATATTATTTTCAAAATTTCCTTTCTCCCCATTCTGTTTGCCTTTGAGCTCCTTTCTGAAATTTTTCAGCCCTCATTCACATGACAGATTTTAAAAGACAGTTTTCATTCAAATATGATTTGAAAATACTTGTTATTTATAATACAGTCTGTACCTCTGTTTTTTAAAAAAATAATATTTTCATGCTTTTGTTATTAGTATTTGCATAATGGAAGAATAAAAATTACAGGAGTTATTTAATGCTGGAAATACGGAAGGAACAACGTTCATAGAAGAAATTGCTTTCCTATGTATTAAGTGCACTTGACTAAGGCCAATACGCTGTATTATTTGCTTAATTTGTACTTATTTTCCTTGTATCTGTTTAATATCTAAAATAAGGATGCCCACAGAATAAATATTTTAACTATGTACCATCATTTCAGTAAATCATTTAAGACATACTTGTGGGCAATACTTTACCAATTGTGCCACTGGAGCTTCTGTGGGCAATACTTTGTGTTGACCTAATAATGTTTCCTCATCTACTATGTAGCTTAAACTCAGAGCTTATACAAGATCGATGAAGAAATGGAAGACAAATTGGGTACTTTACTTGTTCAAGAAGATATTCTTGGGGGTATGTGAGCATTTTCCAATGAAACATTTTTGCCTACATTCAGTAAAAATAGCTCAAGGAAAAGGTAGAGTTTATTTGCATGCTATAGTTTCTTTGTCAAAATTAATGAGTTAAATATACTATTTTGAGTTAATTCATCACATTCTGGCATAGCCATACAAAGCAAGTATGGTTTTATAATTCATAGGAGCTGTATTAATAGAAAAAGCCAAGAGAATGTTCAGAAGAAGGGCTTTTCTTTTTGAACAGCTCAGAATGTTTGTTGGCTGGTTGGTTTATAAGCATGGACACAGAGGCATTTTTATTTTCTCTCCTTTCCTTAAAACAATATTTTAAAATAAATATGTGTCTAAATACTCCAATCATTTTTGTAGAAAAAAATCCAACATTTTGTGTTTGAGCAGAGAGAAAGTCTACACTTTATATAGATTGCTACCTAATTATTAACCATGTGTGTCACTGAATTTCCCACTTTCTGAAAGCCCTAGTCTTTTATACTTTATGGACCATTGCAAGAAAAATCATATACATACTTTAATGATCTCAGACTTTCAATATTGGAATTTTCAATAAATAATGAAAAATCTGCTTTCTCTCTCTCTCTCTCTCTTTCTTTTTGAAGAACTGGGGACAAAATTTGCTTCTTTTTTATTTAATTTTTTTTGTTTCAGAACTTTTGTTTGTTTATTTATTTATTTTTATGGCCAGCTCAGCCTGTACTGAGGGCAGGGCTGGCGCAGCATCTGGTGCCGGGGATCGAACTGCGGTCCCTGCAGCCACCTAAGCTTTCCTAAGCAGGCGCTTTAGACCACTGAACCATCCTGCCAGGCCCCTGCTTCTTAAGATAAGGACGAAATCGTCACTTGCAGCAAAGGAGCTGTCAGCCTTCCTTGCTGCTATCTCTTACACTTCCATCTCGTGCTTCCAGTTCTGTTCCTCCAGGTGGTAGATTCTCAAGTTTAAGTTCTCACAGAGAATATCACAGGGAGCATGTAAAGAGAGCCAGGCAGGTCAAAGGCCCTCACTGAACAGACTGATCAGTAGAGGCAGCCAAGAAGAGGACTTGGAATGAACATGACACTAGTCTATTCATATATTTTATTTTTGATGGTTATGGTTCTGATAGTTCTTTTCTACCTATGAATTAGTTATACGGAGAAGTTATAGAGTGAGATGATGAGTCAAGAGTAAAGCAAAAAGTGCTATCGGCATTTGTAGTTTGGACATTTACACTGTGCATCCACAGACACATGAAGAATCATCAGATAACAGGCTCCATAGCAAAAGCAGTCAAATACTGTTAGATGTGTTTGTGGAAATGCTCAAATAGAGTTTTATGGCTATCATGGCTAACAATACTACTTATTCTCAGCCAATATGTCTTGGATTGGATGATACATATCCTGAAGGTGACTGTGAATCATGATCATGACCTGCTGGGATGAGGAGACACCTGAAGCCTAGTAAAGCACACTTTGTGGTGGAGTGGGCCCTGGGGGCGCCATCTTGGGTCTATGTCTGCTTTCCAGCTGTTTCCTCTCTGACACTCTTTCCAGCCAGCTGTATCTGCCAGCTGCCATACACTGAGCATCCTGCTCTGCCAGGCCCTTTGCAGAGATGTTTCCACTTTGGAGCCAGCTAACCACAGACTGAAACTTCTGAGTGAGCTAAGTGAATCATGTCTCTTTAAGTTGTGAGCATGAGGTATTGTGTCCTGGTAGTGGGAAAGCTGGCCATTCCAAGCACTGCACATCCTAAGTGCACAGTGCTACTCCAGGTATAAGCATTGCGGGGCTCTTTTGTCACACACTTTGTTTAGCCTTGCTTTCTGCATAATCCTTCACTGACTCGTCTTATTTTCATACATCTTGTAAAGAGTGTAACCACAATCTGCCTGCCCACCTAAATATGTGAGATGTAAACAGTCATATGGAGTAAAGGCTGCAGCTGACTCTGGGCAAACATTTCAGTTAATAAATCAGAAGGGACTCAGCCTGTTCTTATTTTCATCAAATAAAAGAAAAATTGCATTTGTTGCTTAATATGAGACATCATCATACCTTTTGTACATTTGCATATCACTGGTACTGTGATATACAGGATGTCATTGCAATGTTTAATAATCACTGTAATCCTATTTAGGGTTATTTATCTGCATGAGAGATTCTGCTGACAAAACTGCACATTTAGAGAGAGAGGATGAAAGCAATAATCCCATAATAAAAGTGGAGTGTATTAAAGATGGAAAGGATTATTACCACAGGTACAATCTTTGGAGAGTGCTATACATTTCCCTTATTTATAATTTAGTCCCTGCAGGACAATCCTTCTGTGTGCTGATTATCAGAGAAATTCTAGCTTCAGGGAGCAAAACGAGTCAAAAACATACCCAAAAGCTGAAATAAGCTTTTTCTCTTGTGCGATTTGAGAGCTATTGTCACTCTGGAATTCTGAAAATCATTCATTCAAAAATAATTTAGCTTCCAGATTATATATTGTCTGGGTTTCCTCTGCCTGTTCTTTACTACTAAGGGCAGTTAAATGAAACTGTTAACTGATTTTGTTTTACTGCTTATTCTCTACCTGAAGTTATTATCCACAATTCATAATATCATACTCATCTGCAAAACAACCAGATAGGAACATGAATTCATTTGAGTGAAACAAACAAGAAAGATAGAGGGATTTGCAAGGCAGAACAACCCAGGGAGAGGTCTCTGGGAAGACATAGGTACACTTATGCCAATTTTAAACTCTAAATTACAGCTTTAACTTTATCCTGGATCAAATTAGCCAAGAGGGTCTTCTCTTCTGACAAAATTATGGCTAAAGATAAGGAAAGAAACATTTTTTTCTCTTGCACAAATAGTTAGCAAATGAAGCTCCTTCAGTGATAATGTTATTCATACTTGCTTTGAGTCAAGTTAAAATGTAGCACCTGTGCTGCAAAGGTAGCTTGGTGATCTAAGTACCTACCTTGCAAGTGCAAGGACCCAGGTTCAATTCCTGGTAACACATGCCATGCCTGCCTCAGAAATGTGGGTGTGCCATGCCAGCCCTGGAACCTGGTATGGTGAACATGTGTAATCTAGCACTGTGGAGGCTGAGACAGGAGGATCACTATGAGTCTGAGCTGTGTAGTGAGGCCCTGTACTAAACAAAGATGTAAAAGACTTTTTTAAAAACTTAAATTGTAGCGCCTAATGTCAAGTCCAGCAAATGGCTCTTGTTCAATAGATTTTTGTTGAATAAATGTTTGATAAATACTTAACTTAGAGTGTGTTACATGTCAAACTGACTGCTTTACATTTTTTTGCATCAACTTAAAAACCAAGTAGCTATTCTGAACTAGTAATCTGTGTGAGGGACAGCCAAGGATGCTCTTGCTTTGCTTATTGCCCTAGGAAATATATGGGCAAATTTTACCAAACTGTCCACAGGTTTTATCCCCAGTTATTACTTTTGCTGTAAGTTTTCATTAAGATTTTTTCTTGCGCTTGCCATTTAAATAAAATTTGGACATGAATCATAGAAATACAGTCACCATTTTTACACTGTATTTTAAGTTATGCTCAATTTTTATATATCCCTGGAAAAGAAAGATCCAATGGGTAAGAGAGTGTCCTGCCTTGTCCTCAAACAATGCATGTCACACCATAATAAACTGCCAAGTGCAAGACACCTCCCTTCCAGTGGAGAAAGTAGAATTACTTGAGAGCACTAGCCAAAGCAGAACAGAGTCTTCTTCACTGAAAGGACTGATTGAAAGGTAGGATTTTCCCAAATGATGATGTGCCCTTGTACTAACTTTCTTGTATGTCCAGGAAGTCTATATATCCTCCATCTACATGTCTCATCTCTAGTGGAGCTCTATATATTCTTTGGCTGTAACCAAGCTTACAACAGCAGTGAGCCTATTGGTAATTGTTACTGTATTTGTCTCCTGTGAAATATTCTCAGCAACGATTTTTGCTTCTTCTAGTTTCAAATCTTGGAAAGTCATATAAATTTTTCATATTTTCATAAAGAATTATGGCTTGCCTAAAGAAATGATATTCTTGGTTATTATATTTTATTGCCTATAATTATTGTAGAAATAAAATTATGTTCAATAATAGAGTTACATGTAGATTGCTAACTGTGGAGTGTATATTATCTGTATTGAATTTCTGAAATCTGTTTTTATATGGTACATTCACATTTCATCTAAAATGATAAGGATTTTTCCCAATTTTTAAAAGTTAATGATTATTGGACTCTGCTGTAAATGATTTCTGTATGTATTATGATAGATTACCTACATTGACCCATTTTTTTTAATGTCAGTTCTTCCAGTAAATGTCAGTAATGAATTCTAAACATTTACAATTATATGAGACCAATCTTGATTCAAAGAAATGATTACTCAGAAACATGATCTTGAGACTAATGTGAAGGTGCTAATATAGGTTTCCACATGGCAGTCAAAAACTTTATATTTAAGGAAAAGAAACCTACAAGCATCAGTGAATGGCTATCCTTGAAAACCATATGACCAAATAGAATCTGACTATCAACATTCACACCATAGGGACAAAAATTAGAAGATGATGGTAAATAAATACAGGTCAACAGTATCTAAGTTTTAGGTACTCTATATCACACTTAAATTATGCTAGCCCCTACTACAACAACTTTGTAGAGTTGGACTTTGTTTCAAGAACTTAATTTTCCTCCATGACTCAGGTTGTAAACTAACCTGGACAAGAGCCAAATCAGATTTTCCCATAAGGTGAACATTGAATATAACCATGGAATTTGATTTAGTTCTTGTCTAACTTGTTTTCTGACAGGAATCATGGAAAGAATCAAGTTTATGAACCACTTATATAAGGAGCCACTGTATTTCCACTTTAGGGATGAAGAACTTCAGGCTCTGAGTAGCGATTTTGTGATTCATGAGGGGAATGGATGAGAATTGGAACCAACTTCTGGTCCTCATCTTTTGCTTTGTTATCTTTTATTCTGTTCTTTTTTCTTTCTTTTTTTGTACTTAAGTGAGAAAGACCAACATTGTCCAGCACATCATGATTAATGCTTTCAATTAATTTGTAGTGTATTATACTCTTTTTCTAATGTATCTTAGTTATAGGCCAGGGTTCAACTGACTGAACAGAGACCAAGGACCAGGATCTGTTGTCATAGTGCTGACCAGGACATTTTAAAATTGTGAGCCACTGATAAACACTCAGATAGGATCTGGGGAGACAGCTCTGTGGCATAACTGCCTGCCTGGCAAGTGCCAGGTTAGGAGTTTGAATCTCAGTCATGCGCGAAAAAAAAAAAAAAAAAGGCACTCAGAGTTTCTATACAAACTTTCGTAGACTTGGAAATTAAACATCTTTTGGGAATGTGGTCCACTTAGAGAAAAGAGCAGCTGATGGTGTTTACTAGGTGATTGAATCCATGGGTACTTTTTCTTTCAACAGTCTTGCTTCACCATTTCATAATTCTGCTTCCTTTAGCCATGTCGATCAGATGGAAAGAAGCACAAATGTAAAGAAGCCATGAGTGTGATGTGCTTCCTCAAAGAACCCAAATTGGGACAAAATTCCTATCTGATGATTAAAAGAAACTGTTCTGTCTTTAATAAACTGAAAGGCACCGAACACGTAAAGGAAAATAGAAAGGGGAAAGGAGAAGGAAATGAAAGGGAGGAAAGGAAAATAAAGATGGTAGCGTCAAGATGAAAGAAAATCAGAGTTATAAGCTTTGAAACAGTACAGACAGGAAACCTGTGGGATTCCTGAAAGAAAGGACAGGATGAAGTGCAGGAAATTAGACTATGAATGCTTTGTGGATGGGAAGTCGGAGGAGGTTTGAAGTGAGAAAGAGAATGACATTAAAGATGCATGAACATTTTTAAAGTTTTTCATGGGATGAAAACTGCTGCTTTCAAAGAGAAGTGCTTGTTAGAAAGGTTGGTGGGGCAGTCAATATCTTAAGCTTCACAACTATGACCCATTTTGTAATGAGATGGGAAGATATTAATGCTGTTATAGCTAATAAATGCAAACAGAGCAGTCATACCTCATCTCTTCAATTCTTAGATTCACACATTGCAGTAGGGGTGCTCATTAAGCCATCATCTGAAACAACGGATATGATAGTGCTATGTTCCAAGACTCTAGGGAAGACCACATGTTAATGTGGAAACATTTTATAAGATATAAAATGCTACACAAATAATAAAATCTGTTGCCATTACTTTCAGTATGGTTTCAAATCTAAGGCCGTATCCCTTCATGTTGCATAGATGCTCTGATAAACCCAAAGACATTGAGTGTATCTTTGGAGGGGGAAGATAAATTTTATTTAGAGTATCACAACAAACTTTCTCTCCAGGTAGTCTCCCTCTGGAATTTAACTTTGAAAATTTTGTGGCTATTGGATGCTTCTACACAGTGCCTAAGATAAATGTGAATTGTATTTTTGTCTTGAGAGGTGCTAATCTGAAATGAAAACATCTATCTTCACATTAACAGCCTGCTTAATTAACTTCTGACATTGCCAATGTAAAAGTTCACTGTGCTTAAGAACATGGGTGCTTATTTCAGTGATTATGCAAGTCCTGCTGCTGTGTTTATATTCTTTAAAAGCGTCAAGATGCTCTTTAGCAACATCTTCAGTTTTTACTAAAAGTGAGAATAATTTTGATAAACTTCCATGCTCAGAAAGTAGGCTCATGCTGGACAGAACTTAATTGAAATACTGGCAATCTGGTTTGCTATTACTAGAGCAGAAGATGAGATATAGAAGGAAGAATTCAGTGGTAAGGTTCAGATCTACTCTCCCCATATCCAGTTTCAAAAAAGCAAAACATTGTGTATCCAAAATCTATCTTGGGAAATTATCCCCTAGAAATAGCCTCTAGTGTAGAGAATTGAAAAACAAATTAAATAAAATCAATAAACTTTGTTATTTTCCTTAGTACAGACAAGAATTTCTTTAAAAAGAATTTAATCAACATTTGTCTATCATTGTAACATTCTTCTTCTTAATATAGTTTTCCCTAGAAACATCTCCTTGTGAAATCAAAAATTGTGAGACACAACTTGAAGAGATGGCTGTAATAAGACAGTAAGGGGAATCACACTTTTCCTATCTTTTAATATCTATCTACATGTATGTATATATGTATGTATGTATGTATGTATGTGTTACCATCTTCTAGTCTCTTAAACTTATATTTTGTGGCATGTGGAATTTTTCTATGTGTTAGCAGACACATCATAACAATAAGAAAACTGTTGAATATAACTTAGTCAAGGATACTATAATACATTCATTTCAGCCATTTTAATCAGGTTTCTCATTAACTCAGGAATCCCAGTGCTACTCTTGTGAAGAAGACATAGGAGGAACACTGCTCCTTTTACAGCTGATCTGGAACACTAAACTGAAGTAGGTATCTTTCTTCCAGGCAAGAAGAAAACCCAAGGCAAGCTCCTGGAAACATTGGATTTGGACTTTATGTCCAGTGTCCTTCCTGCTGTCTCTTGACGTGCTACCTTTCTCCCAGCCTCTTCATGGCTGTTCCTGACTCCCTGAGGACTGCCTGCTCCCTGACCCCATTTGGATAGGCCCCTCTGCTCACCCCTGCCAACAGAGTGTAGCACAGGTAGTGGCAGTAGTGACAAGCAATGGTCATAGTGTCAAGCATGTTCCTGACCATATTGATCAAACAGATTAAAGTTCAGAAAAGTCTCATCTTGTACTATAGGTAATAAATCCCGTTAGGTGTTACATGAAGAAACTGAAATGGTTCAAGCCCATTGTCTTATCTGAACTCAAAATGCCCAAATACTCTTTTATGCTGAACATCCGGAGAATGTGCAAGGTATTGGAAGAAGTGAGGGCTTAGATGGCCACTGATGAAAAGACCCCAACTTCTTCAGAGGTGTGAAATCAAGCCACAGAGAGAAAGTATGATTTATGCATGATATCATGGTTATTTATTCATGTAATTAGATGAAAATATTTTTTTCATTCATGCATTTTAGTAAAACTTGAAGCGTACGTTAAAAACACTTCTAAAGCTCCTAAACAAATGAATTAATCCAAAGGGCATTTCCTGGGTGATTTTATCTCATAAATGTCCTGACATATACTTAATGACATACTAAAAATATTTCAATGGAAAGTTTACTGGAGAGACATATTAAATAGCAAAAAGACAATTAAAATTAAATTAGTTTGGGAGATAGCTCTGAGGTTTCAGGGCCTGTCTGGCAAGTGCAAGGAGTTAGAATTGGATCCCTGATACCATAGGCCAAGCTGGTCCTGGAAACCTGGGTGGGCAGGCCACTGAAACCTGGCTTGGTGGTGCATACCTCTAACACCAGAACTGGGGAGAGTGAGACAAGAGGATCACTGTAAATCAGAACTGTGTAGTGAGACCCTATAACAAATCAATTAATTTAACAAATCAAGTAAATTAAAAAGTACAACAATATTTGAGAGATTTTTGGTAAAAATATATTTTATTTTATTTTATTTATATTTAGTATAGCCTCTCACTACGCAGATGGCGCTCATAGCAATCCGATTTTCATCCTCCCAAGCACTGGGATTACAGGTGTGCATCAGCATGCCATCTCAGTTGTCCTCTCAGCGTACACCTGGGACAGGGGTGACATGGCACCGTGAAAACTTTATTTTATTATTAATATATATATTTTTTTGTTTAAACAGGGTCTACCGAGTATTCAGGGTCTTACTACATAGATCAAACTCATAGTGATTCTCCTGTTTACGGCCTCCCAAGTGCTGGGGTTACAGGCACGTGCCACCACGCACAGTTCTATCATGTGCGGGGTAGGGGTTGGGGGTGGGGGGGGG
>PVJA010048143.1:0-14343 GCA_004027025.1 Myocastor coypus | reverse complement strand
TTTTTTTTTTTTTTTTTTTTTTTGGTGGGACCAGGTTCAAACTCACGACCCTGCACTTACCAGGCAGGCACTTGTGCCTTGGAGCTATCTCCCCAGCCCCTCTTTTTTCTACAATTATAGTAATATAAGGCATTACAGGACACCAAGGGATATGGTGAGGTTGGAAAAATCATAAAAGAGAGTGCTTTGGAATTTTATAATCTGACCATAGAGCCATCAGTAGCCCTGTTTTGCTGGTGAACAAAACCAGATGGTACTTGAATATCTATTTACACCCTCACATTAAGACTATGAAACCCTGGAAATTCATAGGTATGTGCTTTGACTAAGGTGCAGGTTTTGGCCTCAACTCAGAAAGATATAATATAAAATTGCTAGAGTAGAGTAGCAGGACCACTCCTAAAATATAATGACTTTGTGATTACCGCAACCCAATCAGTATTAGATGAATCTGTCACGGTAAGTACTTAGCATTTAAGCAGCCTGAAGTGGTGAGGCATTTCAGAAATAATCAGACCCGCTACCATGTCATATTTTGCATATATTGGTTTGCTTGATGTTTCACAAGTCCTGTAGCTTTGCTTCTTTTCTTGGTCTTGAATAACTGAATGATTTCAAATGATATTTGCTGGTTCTTTCTTTTTGTTGACACTTCTTTTAATGCCTGCAGTTGAACTTATCAGTTGAGTCACTGTATTATTCATCTCCAGAATTTACATTGAATTGTTTTATAACAGTTTTTAAAATACCTGATGAATTTCTAATTTTGTTCATACATTATTTTCTTGATATCATGTAGTTGCCAATTTGTGTCTTTATGTTATTTATTGAACTTCTTTAATTATTTTGAATTCTTTTTTAGGTAGTTCACAGATCAACATCTACAATTATTATATAAGCTTTATTTATATGTTTTTACCTATTGGTGGGTCATTTTTCCCTGTTTTTTTTTTTTTTTTTTTTTTTTTTTTTTTTTTTTTTTTTTTTTTTTTTTTTTTTTTTTTTTTTTTTTTTTTTTTTTGGTGCTTCTAAGAGTTTTTGTTGATGACTCTGCATTTGAACAATCAGTCACTTTTCTCAGGCATTACAGGCTGACTGTGACAGAGAAGGCCCTTGCTGTGTCAGTAGTTAGCCTTTGCTGAGATTCCATGTCCACCCATGGGCTGATGGTGGAATCTGTGGACTGGCAGGCCAGTGCTTCAAGGGTTGTAGGTTGGTTGGTGAAGTTCATCCTCCTGTGAAGAGCTTCCAAAACTTTGTTATTAGCTTTTTTTAAGGTTATCTAACTGTACTGATTATCTCATAGTGCTAGATGTGACTAGAATGGATTGCTCAGAGACCTGGCAGACTCACGAAGTCAGGAGCTCATTTCACCATTTTCCTCATAAGAAATCACAGTCTGAGAGGGTTTTCTCTGCCTGGCACAGTGCTGTTTGGAAGGAGGGTAATAGGTGTATAGTGAAACTAATATTCTTATCCTTTTATAACCTATTATGTGCTACCAGTGTTTTGCAACCTAATACTTTGATTCTGGAGCTCTTGCAAAGGATCTCTGCCCATTGATAATTGGTAAATCAGTGTGGTGGCATGAGAGCTAGGAACTTCTATTCAAACATCTTGATGTCACTGTTGCTCATTCTTAATATCAATGTGACTTTTTCCCTATTTTTCAGAGAGTGAACTTTGCTAGAACTGGTTAATACTTAAAATATTTTAAAAAACACAAGCAACTTTGTTATTTTATATCTAGAGAGTACATTAAGAAACCTTTTCTGTCCTATTCTGTTTTCTTCCTTCAACAGTTTGTTTTTTTAAAAAGAACTTCTGGCTCAGTGGTCTAAAGCGCCTGCTTGGAAAAGCTTGGGCAGCTTCAGGGACCACAGTTTGATCCCCAGCACCACATGCTGTGCCAACCCTGCCCTCAGGGTGAGCTGAGCCGGCCATAAAAATGAGTGAATAAACAAACAAAGGTTCTGAAACAAGAAAAAATAAATAAAATTAAAAAAAAAGAACTTCAATTTTTTCAGTTTCTTTTAAGTCTTAAGTCACTGATTTTAAATCTTATGTATGTCAGTGAAAATCATATGTCTACCTACATGTATATATGTATCTTTATGTACATGCATAAATTTCTATAACTGTGAATATTCATCTTAAATGAATTTAACTGTATCTCACAATATTTCATTCCTTCATATTGTTGAATATAGTTAATTGATATTATTTATTGTGATAAAGGAAAATATACAATATGATACCACTCCTTTGAAATTTGTAGAAACTTGTTCTGGAGACCAGCTTTTCATCAGTTTTGAGGGGTACACAATGTTCTTTTAAAATGAATTTAAATTATTTAGCTCCACAAATGTCAAGGATTCTATAAGTCAATTTTAATTTTATGTTGTTTATTGTATATATTGTAATATCATGCCATTAAATTATCTCAGTAGTTTGTGAATAACTAGGAGATTTTCTTGTTTAGTGGCACTGATGTGTTAAGTATCTCACTGAGTCTAGATTACATCTTTTGTATTTTGAATATCTACTTTTTGGATATATCAATATATATTTTGGGACTATTATCTTAAAAGGTTCTTGGAATAATTACTCTTTTATAGAAATATGAAATTTCCTTTGTGATAATGTTTCTTAGTCTATCTTGTTTTGGGGCTGGTGAGATAGCTCAGTAGAATAAGTGCTTTCCTGGCAAGTGTGGGGTCCTGAGCTCAATCCCCGAGACCACTAAAAAAAAAAGTCTATCTTGTTTTATGTAAGCATAGCTACATTAGTTTTTTATTCCTTGAGCCTTTCTATTAAAATTTGTCAACATTTATTTTCTTTTTGCAAACTGAAATGTGAAGTTGTGTTTGCAAGAAATGTAGTTTTTATGTCCAAAATAAAATTTGGAGAGCCAGGGATTTAGCTCAGTGACTCAGTACCTGCCAGGAAAGTGTGAAGTCCTGAGTTCAATTCTGGTATACACCCTCAAATAAAATTTTTGTCTTTTACTAGAAATATTTTATCATATATATTTAGGGTATGTAGCATTGTCTTTGGCTATGCTTATAATACTCACTTAAATGATTCTGAAGTTAAAGTGTATTAGCATATTGTAACATCTATTTATCTCCATTTATGTGTGTATATGTGGGAAGAATATATAAAACAGTGGTGGGTGAACTCATGCCACACATGTTATTCTTTTTCTTTTAAGACAAAAAATCTTAACAACACGTGAGTTGCTTTTCTAAACTAAAACCTGAGTATTCAAGTGTAATTCCTATGTTAATACTTTGTGATTGGGGCCCAGCAGGATGGCTCAGTGGTCTAAAGTGCCTCCTTAGGAAAGCTTAGGTGGATGCAGGGACCAAGGTTCAATCCCCCGCACCACATGCTGTGCCAGCCCTGCCCTGAGGGCAGGCTGAGCCAGCCATCAAAATAAATAAACAAACAAAGTTCTGAAACAAGTAAAAAATAAAATAAAAAATTCTTAAAAAAATACTTCGTGATAAATAAGTGGATTTAGGATACAGTTTGGCACTTGGTCTTTAAAAAGTTCACTGCCATTGACCTAAAATCTATTCCTATCAAATTCCAGTATATAGTACAATATTATTAACTCTAATCCTCATACTGTAAGTTAAACATATAAATCTATTTATACTGCATATCTACCACATTGTGCCCTTTGTCCTAAATCCCCCATTTTTTCTCCAAATCTTCCACCTCTGGTAACCATCATGAATTCTCTCCTCATATGTATTCCAAAATCCAGACACTGATAATTCCTAACATAGAATTTAAATTTTATCTGAGGGAAATAAAATCAAATAGTCAGGTAAGTGGGCTGTGAGGGCCAGGCAAAGCTCTTTCACCACAAGCGAGAGTAACTGAAACTTTTCTTTCTCTGGGTTGTTACAGACTGAGTGCTGAGCCTAGTACTTCTACCTCATGACTCATACCAAAACACAGGCCACAATATTTAATTATATATACAATTAAACCTCATGCAATTCTATTAAAATGAAATTCTCTTAATTTTTGTTATTAGGTAACCTTGGCCGAGTGGACCAGGTCTCTGAGTTTGAGTATGATCTGTACATTAGGCCAGATACCTGTAATCCACGCTTCCGAGTTTGGTTCAACTTTACTGTTGAAAATGTAAAAGAATCACAGGTAAGAGAAATAACAGATAACATCTTACAGTTTTGGTAAGAAGAATATCCTTAGTTTTTTTTCTAATAATTATCAAAGTGATGATTATATTAGAATATATCCTTGCAAGTCTGTAGCAATGATAGAGTTTTGTTTCAAGAGATACTGAGAAATAGGTAAGGCATGCTGGCATTTTGTCTAAGTTCAATATATTCTTTACTGATTTAATCATTGGTATGATATGCTAGGCTTCCTTAAAGGACTGTAGAGACAGTGCAAGTAACTTGCATTATATTTACACAGCTTCAGGGTTCTATATCTTTTCTTTGTAAAGACCCATGATATCATTTCTCAGAGGCCTGAATTGTAAAAGCTTTTCTTCTGTATTTTTTTTTAAGACAACTTTATTTTACATAATTCCTCATATTTTCTCTTTGTTTTTGCTGCTGGGAAACTCAGAGTCTATTTTACATTTCTCTGTATTGTCTCTAGATAACTTTTTGTGATTAGTGTTTCTATGTACTAGTATTGTTAAAATTGTGAATACATTTGTCTCTAATGCTGACTTTTTAGGTCCATTTTCAGTTGAATTTTATAACCATTTTCAAATCTTGTTTTGCATGAAAAATTATTGATAAATAAACAGTGATATAAGAGTAATCCTATGAAGTCATTTATCACTCTGTGTATTGATACAGTTGATCATGGAAGACTGTATGAAAACTTTGCATACACTCTAGTTTTATGATTTTTAAATAGATGAAGCATAGTTGTGTCACACCCAACATCTGTCTTCTTCTTTGAGAAATATGAGAAAAAGTGAGAAGTTTATTTTCCCTCTGAGTCAACCATCGGCTGACTTTTTTTACTTGGTTAGTTGCTTCTGTTTCCCTCAGCTTAAATTTAAATCTTGTTTTAGGCAGTTCTGGAAATTAAAGATTCTGAGTATTTCTCCACAAAGTGCTATTCCTCTCATACTGGGTTCAAAAAAAGAGGGCAAAGGTACAGCCACATCACATAATTGTCTATAATACAACTGACACAAGACTGGATGTGTATGATGATTACTGGAGTTTGGAGGCTAACTGTAGTAAATCAAATGTAGGAGAATTCTCTATGAATTGTTCACTAAGTAAGACTTCCATCACAATTTTAGTACTGGGAGAGAGAAAAAGTTAAAATCTGCATAAAGAGACAGCTTTGTTCCTACTTTTGTTTCTTGGTTTTACTTACTTTTCCATGACAAAGATTCCTTTGTCAATTTTTCTCCAAGATAAAACTACTCTTTCTCTTTCCTGACCTTATTAGAGGCCAAAGTTTACTTGTACAGATTCTCCTGTATCTAGGATCACACTTTGCATCCCACAAAACAAATTAGTCATCCTCAAATATATTTTTGACATCTATGTTACTAAATCTAGAGAGTATAACACAGCAGGAGCCATTACCTATATTGGACTGTGTGCAAAAGTGGGCCCTATAATGTTATCTTTTTATCATGAGGAAAACATGCCTTCTTATTTTTCTGTCAATATTCCTGTGTCATGTCAATAACTTATGGTTGTCACATGATATACTTTTAAAAAATGATTATGAAGAAGTACAGTTAAATAATGTGAAACAAAAGAAACTTTTCTTGAAAGCAATATAATTGGCAGTATTTCTAAATTCACAAAAAAGATTAATTTTCTTTTGTTTTTATAATGTATATATATTCTTTAGCTTGCTTATTGTGTACAGGAACACAAAAATGCCTACAAAAAGGGGTGGTTACTCTTCAAATAACAGAATCATGTATCTTCATTTATGTCCCTTTCCAAATAGAGACTTGGAAGTAGTTCTGAGATTATATGTTTTGTCTACTTAAGATTGTATTAAATATTAATTTTTGGCCCCACTTTTCACTTAGTATATCTTCTATAAAGGTTGTCTTTATATAGCTTATATTTGTAAGGAAGGTAGTAAAGGTGAGTTGCTTGGAGAGTTGAGGAAATGTGTTCTTTCAGTTATACTATAGGACAGTCTTTTCACAAATTTCTTATGTTTTCTACACTTACTTATTTACTCTTCTACTTTGCTTGCACAGATAATCTTTTATTGTTTAAAATGTCACAGCCACAAGGCTGCAGTATACATGTTTTATGTTACTACTACACAATGTTTATGGAAGTCTTATCTGTCAGTTAAAGGAAGTAGCAAGTTATAAGAAGAGTTATTCTATTAAGGGAGTTGGACATATTTTGGGATGTTTTCTTTTAAAGTTTTAGAACTAATATGTTTTTTTGTGTCTGTGTCTCTGAGGTCTGTCTACATATCTAGTGCTATCTTACCCTTGTTACAATTAGAAATCACGAGTATGTTTATCTGGTGTCCTGGAGCCTCATGTTGTACAGCCTCTTTCTGTGGGCCTCTGCCTCATCAAGTGTAATCACATTATATAGTCATGGAAATCTGTCTCAAAAAGGTATAAAGATTTGCTGGAAAGATACAATATATATCTCTGACTCACAGGATATTTGTTTTCATGGTTGTGTACATGGAAGAGAATGGTTTTACTATTAATTTGACTTGTGAGGTCTGTTTTTATAATGTCTCTTCCTATAATCTTTTTTCATCTCAATTTCCGTTAAAATGAGAGCTGCATAAACGCAATCTAGTTTAAAAAAAAAACAAATTTAAGGTTTGGTACTAGCAGACAAAAATATTAGTTATTGAATAATGACTCCATTAAATGAATGCTAAAAATTGAAGCACATATTTTAGCTTTGGGGTAATTTTCCTTCATACTTTTAAGAAGTGATCAAAGCTTAGAATATCTAAGTACTGTATCTGAGAGCTGACACATTAACCCTCTAAAAAGTAGTTGTTTAAAAGTAAATTTGTAAGTGTTGATGGAAACTAAACAACCTGATACCTTTACAAAAAAAGTAATTTTCTATCTGAAAGACTGATTTTTAACATTCCTATGTGGAAATTTATTGTTGATACAGTAAAAATATTTGTGTGATATGAAAGCAAATATTTCTACTTAAATACTTATGACAAAATTTTAGCCAATACATACAAGTTGGTAAACATAAACTATTTAAACTGTTTTTCCTTTATATTCTTTGTATCTGTTTGAATTTATCTTTCTCATTTTTGCTTATAAAAGTAGACAGTGCTTGATGTAATAAATTTGAAAACTATAGATAATTATGCAAAGCAGACAACAAAATACACATAAATACTTACTGCTTGAGGAGCAGGATCAAGGTCTATTAATCTTGGCCTATTTACTTCTAGAATTATTTTATTTTCTGTTTTATTTCTGAGGCATGATTGTGTATACATAACTTGCTTCTAAAGAACAGGTCGTGGTTTGTATCTTGATGTTCCCCATAAAGCTTCATGCATCGAGTATTTTAGAAATGATAGGATCAAGGGTGAGTGATACTGGATCAGCCCACTGATTGGTGTAGCATGAATTTGACTGAAGATGATGGATCCATTGAAGAGGAAATACTCAACCTGGGTGTTAGTGGCACCAATAAATAGGCTTGTAGCTTGGATAGAATCAAATGCAGAAACAAAAGGAAGTTGCTATTGCCTTCTACCTAATACACCATGAACTGTTTGTCCTCTACAATGCCTCCAATCCATGCCCATGCCACCCGCCTTTAAAGCCACCTGACTATAGAATGAAGCCTATACAGACTTGTCAGCTAAGATGAACCTTTCTTTGTATAATATGTTCATGTTGGATATTTTGTCTCAGAAACGATAAAGTAAATAAGACAAAAACCTAAAAATCATCACAAGCAATTTTGTGTCACTAAAAGCTTATTGAGATGCTTGTCCATTAGTAATGTATTTGATTGTGTACTTATTCTTAGCATAAAGATTATTTCCTATTGTATGTTGTTGCAATAACATTGTAGCAGACATCTTTAGGAAATCTTACTCTGTTTGCTTCCTTAGGACAAATCATACAGGGAAGCTGATGAACAAAAGATATGTATATGATAAAGAACCTTTATGCATGTTTCTAAAGTGTTGCCCCAAAGTTTACACCTTGCTTGAATCATTTCATAAATTTAGATGTTTACATATCCCAGAGTAAAATACTTTCTCCCTCTCATTTTCTTTGAAACTTCCCACAAATAAATTGCAATGTTGTGAACCAGGTTTCTATTCATAAAAAAAGACTAATTGCCTTCCAGCAATGACACAAAACAACAGAATAGATTCATTTAATATTTTGGCCTTTTCTAAGTATATCAATTCTGTCTTACCTAGATATGGCAACAGACCATACTCTTATGAAAATGACGATGATGAGGTATTTCTTGAGCCAGTTGTGGTGGCGTACATTGGTAGTTCCAACTATTTGAAAGGCAGAGGCAAAAACATATCTTTAGGCTATGAGCTCAGTTCCCTCGTGAGCAATATAGTTAGATCTTATCAGTTTTTAAAAGTAGGTCCTGAATTTTTTTTGTGTCTTTTTGAGACAGGGTCTCACTGCAGTTCAGGCTGGCCTTGAGCTCACTTTTGTAGCCCAGGCTGGTCTTGAACTCGCACCGATCCTCCTGCCTCAGCCTCCCGAGTGCTGGGATTATAGGCGTGAGCCACCACGCCCGGCCAGGTCCTGAATTTTTATAAGCAATAACTCTCACATGCACACGCGCATGCGCGCACACACACACACACAAGCACACAAGCACATACTGTTTTATGTGTTTAAATTTGACTTCAAAATTGTGCTGTTAGAGGGTAGGTAAGATGGCTCAGTGGTCTAAAGTGCCTGCTTAGGCAAGTTTAGGCAACCACAGGGACCACAGTTTGATTGCAGGCACCACATGCTGTGCAAGCCCCACCCCAAGGGCAAGCTGAGCCAGCCATTAAAAAAAAAAAAAAAAAAAAATTGTTCTGTTAGAAAACTACTACTGTCTTCATTTTGTCTTTGCTCCTTATCCACTTCTTTTTGCTGCTCCTCCTCCAGTGGGCTCTTCAGGTAGACACGGCTCTGTGTACCAGCTTTGATAGGTCACTAAGAAATTCTATGATCTTGGGAAAGTTACTGATCTCTATATACTAGCAAATTCTATATGTATTCAATAAGGCTAATAGTATTTAATAAGGTTGAAAGCTAATAGTTGTGCTTACTAAGATTCATATAAGAATCACGTGTGTCAGTGCATATAAAATACTAAAGCTGGGGCCAGGCAAATAGCTCAGTGGATTAAAGTGCCTGCAAGCAGGCACATGGGCCAGGGGTTTGATCCCCAGGGCTGTCTGGCTAGCCCTGCCCTAAGGACGCACTGAGAAAGCAAATGAGACTGAGTGTGGTTGTGCTCGCCTGTAATTCCAGCTCTTGGGAGGCTATAAAACAGATAGATCACTATGAATCCATTCTAGTAGTGAGACCCTGAATACCTTATCCCTGCAGACCCTTCCCTAAAAAAATACAAAAAGCAAGCAAACAAACCTAAAGCTAACATTTTGGTAAATAAAAATATTTAGTAAATGTCTAATGTTAGTATTGTTATGATTGTAATACTCCTAGAAAATAGAGCAGAAGAGTGGGTGTGGTAGTATGGTCCTATAATGTGAGCACTTGGAAGACTGAAAACAGGAGGATCACTGAGTCCAATCTGTGTAGTGAGACTCTGTAGACCCTTTAATATATATATATATATATATATATATATATATATATATATACCAAGATAGAGCAGAGATTCTCATTTTCTGTGTTGTATTACTGTAATATTCAACATTCAACATTTATTGAACAGGAATAGAGGAATGGATAGCTTGCTGAAGATAACATAACTAATAAGTGTTATATCTAGGATTTGTACTTAGGTAGTCACTGCTAGAAATTTTCCTTATATAAAATTTGGGATATACAGGTTTAATATTGTGACTAGTAAACATAAACAAAAACAACACCCTCAAAATCATAATACTTAGAAAGATTTCCTATGACATTTTTGATATTTATTTCTTGGGTTTTTACATTATATAAAATAAATCAGTTTGTGTTTTCAGAGATTACTGTCTTAATCTCTGTTTTCTACAATTTTTTTTTTTTTTTTTTTAAGAATGCCATTTAATGATATTACCTTTTGTGGCTATTGCAAGTATATTTTTGTAAATGCCTTTGTTACAATAGCTACAAGATAATAGGAAAGGAATTTCATTTTAAAAGGAAATATTTGTTGTGATTCAGAGTTTCATAGAGTATTGAAAATAAGTTTACCAAAATGTTTTTAAGTTCACTATTAGGATTATATTCCCTGTAACTTCAGCTGCTGAAGATACATACCTACAACATTTGAATTGAAGTGGAACATATATTTCCGACAAAACAAAACAAAAAAGGGGGATATCAATGAGCAACCATTTTGTAGTGAAAAAAATGTGCAACTGTATATACAAAATAGTTAGCATAGATATACAGCTACTTTCTTGTAGTTCAATGAAATTAAATATTTGTACTAATAATATTTAGAAAAGATATCAAGTCTGCATCCTGTACTCTGAACGACTGTCATGAAGACAACAATATGCAATGTATCAATTATTGTAACTTTCTTTTTTATTACTTTTAATAAGAAATACAATGTGACAGTTTCAAAATACATTAGTAGTACATTCCCAATAATTGATATAATGCATATTGTTGTCCTTATTGTAGTTATACAGAGTAGGGGGTGCAGACATGCTAAATTGTCTAATGGTTATTAGTGCAATAGATTTTTTTCTTTTTCATCTCAGAGAAGGTAGTTGTTTACAAAGTCAAATGTTTCATAATTGCAGTGGGTTACTGGCTAAAGTGGCAGTGTTGGAAGTTGTTGATTAGAGCCTTTTACAGCTCAGCATACTAAACTATCTTACATTTTATGTGTCATGTTTAAACTTTTCTGCCAGGTGGTTCAGGGCAAGTTAAAGCAAGACCTGTATAATAAAACATGTAGTTTTTTTTATCTCCCAAAGTCAGTCAAATCCCCTCAGGATTTACTTTGGAACCAGATACAGTGCTTTGTGGAACTGTTGTCAGTGTCAGCCATCTGGATGAGTCATGGCCATTGCTGGACCAGTTTGCTCTCTGTGAAAGCCCCAGGGAATGTTTTCTCTCTAGATGATTCTCCTTAGGCACACCATATACCTTTAATCTCTTTCCTCTGCAGTCCCTCAGTTTCCTTGAACAAGAAATTTGGGAAACCACTGAGTTATGGGATCTTACAGCACAGGTTCTGTTCTGTCCTGAGTCCTCCCTGGCCCTGAAGGGCTAGGACAAAAAATATCTATTTTCTACAGCTTTAAAAAGTATTATCCATGGAGGCAAAAACAAAACAAAACAAAACACCCTAAAATTTAGTACCTAACAACACTAAAACGCTTTAAAGGTAGAATAATAAAGGAAATTCTTTACCTAATAAATTTTCCCCAAAATGATAAACTCTACCTCCAGCTTCACATGTGATAATATTTAGAGATGAAGATGTTGGGGGTGATAAAATTATGGGACCAAGCCCCTCTAAGCAAATATAGCCCTTTAGAAAAGAGGCTCTTTCCTTTTTCATCATGTTGGAGCACAGTGAAAGTTGCCATTTATTAATCAGAAAAAAATACCATTATCAGATTTAGAATCTTCCCATTCCCTGATTTTGGACTTTCCAGCTTTTACTATTATGGGACATAAATATTTGTATGCTTTGTTTGTATGCTTTTCTCTATATGACATTTTATTTTGGCACATTGAACAGATTAACACAATATGTAATTTAGTAACTTAGTATTAATAATACACAATGTAATAAAAAATTCCAAGTAGATTGGAAATCAAAATAGGATACCTAAGAGTAACAGATATATGTGACCTTCATGGGAAAAAGTATCAAATATTGTTATCAGTATAATTATATACTACTTGAGACAGAAAAAATATAATTGTGCTTGAGGATTTTGCAGTTTAGGTGTGTGATTGAGAGCAAAGTAGAAGACAGAAAACCATATAAGTAAATAAGGTAAGTAGTATATGAGAATGTGACAGTTGTTATGGAAAGACAGTAGACACGCATGAGGGGGCTATAGAAGAGAACAAAATGCACACCCAATTGTAGTCCTTACTGAAAAAAGTTGTGATTAAAGACAAATATGTTAAGGATATTTTCCATACAAATATCTGGTAAAAACTTTCTACAAGGGATAAGGGCCATTGCCTTAGCCATCACCTTCAATTGGGAATATTCCAGGCTTTTTGGAGATACAGCAAACAAGTCAATGCTATTCAAGTTAAGTGAGCAAGGCAGAAAGTAGTAGAAAATATGTTCAAAGAAATATGTGAAAGAGCAGAGGTCAGTGTAGATTACAGCGATGATTTTATTTGATCTGGTTTATCATTGTGAAGACACTGTCTTTTACTCTGAGAAACCAAAAATTGATTTAACCTAGTAATCATATGATATGCCATATCATAAAATTTCTCTGCTTTCTTGGTTGAGAGTAGAATCTAAGGATAGTGCAGCCCAAAGTTAATAACAGCACAACAGCAGAAGGAGATTTTTATAGTAATCTAAGTGAGAGATGATAGTAACATTAACCATTGTGATAGCAATTTAAGTGGTGAGAAGTGGCTAAGGATATAGCCGAGGGATCTTCTGATGTGTTTTGTATAGACACACAATAAAGAAATCTATAAGATGACTTTAGACTTTTGACATATGTATTTGGAAAGCTATTGCTATCTTATTTGTAAAGATAAAGGAAGTTGCTTGAAGAGTAAATTTTGCAGGAAAAATAAAGTTTATTTTAAGGAAGGTTAAATATGAAATAGTTTTCAGATATTTAAATCAACCACTGTATAGGCAGTTGCATTCATGAGTCTAGAGAACGAGAGAGAAGTCAGGACTGGAGATAACACATTTGGAAATTACTGGAATGTAGACATTATTTAAACAAAAACCAAGATTATATCACAAAAAAGAAGTATTTATGAAGAGGACCCAGAAGCAAGCCCAAAGATTTTCTGTCCAAGGAAATAGCACATGAAATGGAGAAAATCCAGATTGTTAGTAGAAAGCAGTCTAAGAGCTTGCATTATCCTGAAAGACAAAAAATAAAATTGACAGAAGAGTGATCAGTACAGTGTATTCCCACTGAATCCATAGTCAATACAATCCTAGGATGTCCACAAACTGTGGAATACTGGGAATTTCAGGTATGGTCTGAAAAATGCCTATAAATAAGAGGAGCTAGCTCATAAATTGAGAAACTGACCTCAGATAAGGACACAGGTATTATAGCATAGCAACACTTTGGACAAAGGAGAAAGTCGGAGCAGATACTGTGCTAGAGAGTGGAGAGACATAGTGGAAGGAAGCTTTAAAGATTTTCTTTTTGCTTCAATTTTCAATTCTTTCACTGCAATGGGAGGCAAGATCATTAAGTGAGGTTGATGGGAATGGGTTGTGGACTATATATATTCTGTGCCAGAAAATTTTTCAAAGAGTGAATGAACTATAGTGAAACAAAAGAGTTATGGGCAGTGATAATGTAATATTCAGATGTATAGATATGTACATTTAATATCATTTAATGACATAAAAATAGTGTGAGCAAGTTTGATTTTTATCTATTTTGTTTATGAACAATAGAAAGTTTGATTTAAGGTTAGTTGCTTTTTTATTTTTCCTGAAACACCATTTTATTTTGTCATTATATTTTACTATTTACACTCACTTGTTAAGAAGTAATTTTTAAAGAACTAGATTAAAATATGCCACCATTAAACTATGAAACATTCTGTCACTCCAAAAAGAATTGTATCATTTAAATTCTTCCCATCAGAATATAAGTTTCCACTTGCTTAGGTTTTGCATCTTCTGGTTTCCTTATTATTTTTATGTTTTGATTAAAACCTTAAATTTATTTATAATAAATAAATATAGTAATAATAACTGTAGAAACTAAGCCTGAGAATCCTTTTATCTCTGTTTTTTAGCTATTCTTCTATTGATATTTTTCCACAGTGTTTCAGAGGGTCACTTTTTTGTTTCTTTTGCATACATAGTAATTTTCCCTTAGACTTGGGAATTGTGGTTTGTGATATGCTTAGATTTTTTTCCCACTTTACTCTTTTTTTCTGGCATGCAGTGACTTGTGGAACAGCTTGATTCATTTCTGAGGCTACTTTATTTT
>PVJA010048142.1:0-14324 GCA_004027025.1 Myocastor coypus | reverse complement strand
AAAAAAAAAAAAAAAAAAAAAAAAAAAAAAAAAAAAAAGTCTGCACATTGTAGGTGTAAGATGTGCATCTAATACCATGAATACTGTATGATTCATGAATTCAGAAAAACTGTAAGTGACAAACTTACCTGGTCCAATACAGAATACCTTGTCAAAGTCGGCACAAATGCACATTTGCTTATATAGTTGTGGAGACTGAGCTAGGTATGCATTATTCTTAAAATATGACACAGTAAATACATTGGCACCTCCTTCACTGGCAGCTGAAATGTAAGCATTTATATCATTATCTTATCATCAATTATAAGTTCATCAATGGAAGCTTTTGGTAAAAAAAAAATAAATGAATTTACTTGAGGAAAAAGAACAGGAAAAATAAAAAATTGTAGATAGGGTCGGGTATATACACATTAGTGGCATAATTGCCTGCCTGGCAAGCACAAGGTCCTGACTATGACCCTCACTACTGCATGCTATGCTGGCCCAAGAACTGGGTGCGGTGGTGCACACTTGTAATCCCAGCACTTGGAAGGTTGAGACAGGAGGATCACTGTGAGTTTGAGACCAGCCTGGGAGCTATAAGAATGAGCATGGGGTCAGCCCAAACTGATTAGTGAGATCTTGTCTCAAATTTTTTTTTTTTTTTATTTAAATGTAGACAAATAGCACCACAGAGATGTATTCCTATTTCTTTGGCTATAAATGCTGTCTTTCTGCATGAATTTGAAATATATTAAAGATATTTTAAAGTTGTAAAAAATTTAGAAAAAGAAAAAAGATATTCTTAATCTATTTTCCAAATCCTTTTTTTTTTTGTCTTTTTGAGACAAGGTCTTGTTATGCAGTTCAGGCTGGCCTTGAGCTCACTTTGTAGCCCAGGCTGGTCTCAAACTTGCACCGATCCTCCTGCCTCAGCCTCCCTAGTGCTGGGATTACAGGCGTGCGCCACCACGCCCGGCTATTTTCCAAATATTAAGAATGTAATGCTTAGTTACTTGTACCTAAATGCCACTTATACTGTGGCATAAACTTTTTATAGTGTTACTTAAACAACTCTAAAAAGGGTAAAATAATTAGAACAAGATTTTAATGTAAGAATGAGAATTTAAAAACCCCAGCTACTTGAGCAGCAGAAGGCATCTCTGTCTCCAAGTAAAATATAAAAAGTAAAAAGTCTGGGGATGTAGCTCAGTGATAGAGCACTTTTGTGTTCAATATTAAATAATATAAAAAGACAAATAAAAAGGTATGTGTGCGTTTTGAGAAAGTACCATCAATTTTAATGTATCTTCCCTACCAGTATATATTCAGAGGTTTTACAATGCAATTTCTACAAAAACATTTCAGTGTCAATTTTGAAACAAACATACAATAAAGTTTCTCGTCTAACTCATATCATCAGAATTAGACTTTGTGTATTGTTGCCTTATTTTATAGTTACTATCACAAAATAGCTTACAAAATACGGAGATGCAACATTACTTGTGGTAGTGATGTGGTTGACAGCACGGTATTTGAAATACATAGTATTAATACTGACACAATAAACTCCAATGCTGAGGAGGCAATAAACTCTAAATAAATAAATAAATACTAAGAGGCAATAAACCTCAAAGGATATTCAGTATTACACAGTTTTAAGATTGCAGACTGTCATCTTCCTGCCTCAGCTTCCCAGAGTGCTAAAAAATTTATTTCTAAAAACTAGGGAAAAAATAACTAAAAGAAAAAATAAAAAGCAAAGTATTTTGAAGCATACCTGAAATAATTTTAGGAGTTTGGATTTCCACAAATCCTTTGTTAATTAAAGTTTCTCGGAAGAGATGGCAGATGCCTGACTGGAGACGGAAGATTGCCTGACTAGTTGATGTCTATAAAGAATAACAAAATCTAATTAAATCAGTTTGTTACATTTACTGAGCACTTGCCATGTGTGTTCAGCACTGCTGGAAACCTAAAGGTAAATACAACTACTGCTCTCAACACTTAAAGTCTAACACTGTAGTACAGAAGACAAAAGCATACAAATGTAATACAGGGCAACAGATGGTTTAGGTATGTTGGAGTGCAATGGCTACATATCGCACTATCTTACAAAGTTCTTCTCACAATAAATGCATAGCAAGCAGATGTTTTAACTTGTAAGCATTCCATAAAAGAACATATTTAATAAATTCAACATGTTATTTGTAAATTAAAAAAAAACAATCCAGTGAGATGTATCAATATTCATGCAACATATACATTCCAAGATTCCAGCACTGAATAATAAAATGAATAAAACTGCCATGTACTTAATCATTATTATCAATAATATATTAATTGCAGACAGTCATGTGTTTGTTCCAATTAAGAAAAAGATAATAAAAAAGGGGTACAATGACATTGATTCTCCAAATAGCACATAAAGCAATTAATAGTAGTACTGTCATCACTTCTAGTTTCTCTTTTCTAGTTGTTGCATCCCCATTCCTTCAGGTTCAGTGAACCTCCAATAATGGCCCAAAACACCTAGAGGTAATTATCTTTTTTTTTTTGTCTTTTTGAGACAGGGTCTCGTTATGCAGTTGAGGCTGGTCCTGAGCTCGCACCGATCCTCCTGCCTCAGCCTCCCGAGTGCTGGGATTACAGGCGTGAGCCACCACGCCCGGCTAGAGGTAATTATCTTAAGAGCTGGTTTCTTACCCTTAGATCTTGCATATATAGGGGCCAGCAAGATGGTTTAGCAGTCTAAAGCGTCTGCTTAGGAAAGCTTAGGCAAATGCAGGGACCATGGCTTGATCCTTGGCACCCCATGCCTTGCCAGTCCCACCCTAAGGGCAGGCTGAGCTGGCCATAAAAAAAAAAAAAAAAAAAAAAAAAATCTTGCATATATATCTCTATCTCCTATGACTATGTAGGTATTGTGGATAGCAGAGTTAGTAGTCAGCAATTTCAATTAAGTGTCCCATGTCAAAGGGCTCATTCATGACTTGGTGCACATAGCATTTTCGATTTAAACAGTAGAGCTCTTTCAAAGCACTGTTAATGATAGCTCCCCTATATTTCTTTCATTGCAAAGAATACTACTTACTACAAAAACTATGGTTGAATATCTCTCATCTTGAATTCTAAATGCATACTAATGTCAATTATTATTATCTTTTAAAAATAAATTTACAAAAAGGTAAAAAAGTAATAAAGGCAAGAAAACTAAGGTTTATTGAAAATAAGCGTTATTACTTGATTTTTTGGTCCAATCGTGCATAACTATATTTGTTTTTTTTCATAACTATATTTGTTAATCTTAACAGATTTGATGATAAAAATAGGTAATATAACAACCATTGTTGGGGCCTGGCGGGATGGCTCAGTGGTCTAAAGTGCCTGCTTGGGAAAGCTTGGGCGGCTTCAGGGACCGCGGTTCGATCCCCGGCACCACATGTTGCGCCAGCCCTGCCCTCAGGGCGCGGTCTGAGCCGGCCATAAAAATAAGTGAATAAACAAATAAAGGTTCTGAAACGAGAAAAAAAAATATTTAAAAAAACAAAAAAGAAACAAACAAAAACATTGTTAATCTGCTATTCCTGATTTGAAAATTTGTAACATGTATATTACCTAGTTTCTTTCTTTGAGCCTGCTTTTTTTTTTTGCTTGTTTTTAGTCTTTAAAATAGCATAAAATAAAATAAAATAAGTCTGGCTGCATAATTCAAATTCAAATCAAGATGTAATTTCAATTACATATGTAAATCAATGATTTTTCACAAAGTAAGGGAATCATGCAAAAGACCTATATACTTTGTTAGACTATCTACTCAGTTTGAATATATCTATATTTAAACTAGAGAGAATTGTGGCTTTTTAAAATAAATCATGTGGTTTACGGTAAACATTTGGTTCATCCCATCATGAGTTGTATGAAATACCTTTAAAAACCCAGCAACCTATTTAAAATAACTGTTCAAAGTTGTTTCACCATTATGTTATGGATACAAAAATATGTCTCACCAAAGTTCTTTAGGAGTGTACGTAGACTTTTTTGTTGGTTTCAAAGAATTGGTTTGAAGTAATTAGCTGAGCAATGAATCAGAAAAAAAGCACTTGATAATATCTATGCATTAACTCACAAGTCTTAAAATGGGCTACATTACTAAGAGTTATTATACAAATGCTGAGCCACTTTCTTACCTGTTCTCCACTGTACATATATGCACATCAGAAAGGATATATTATAGAAATATATGCTACTGCTGTAGAATGGTTTCAGAGATAATGTGGTTTCCCACTAGTGAGAGTAACATATACTGGTTAAGCAAGGGAAGTTGAGGAGAGTGATGAGGATTCTCAAGGGTCAGGTTGCCTTTAGGTTCTAAACAGCTCACTCTTGTGGACAGGTCAAAACAAATGGCAAAAGACATAATATGACATATCTTTTAAAATGGCTCAGGGGCTGGGGAGATAGCTCCGAGGCACAAGTGCCTGCTGGGCAAGTGCAAGGTCGTGAGTTCGAACCCTGGTCCCACCAAAAAAAAAAAAAAAAAAAAAAAAAAAAGGCTCAGTTTTTATATTCACTTGGCAATACAAAGAATGAAATGGCTATACTAAAAACTCAGACTTAAGTCTTGTTTCCTCAATAAAGTCAATCTTTGAAAGTCAGCAATATATACTTCACAGTATATATGTCATATGAATATGAAAATATTTTGTAAACTAAAGGGCTTTAGTATAGTTATGAACCAACTAAAGCAATCTATTCCTATCTGGGAAAAGTATTTAAAGAAAAAAATTTTTTTTTTTTTTTTTTTTTTGTGGGACCAGGGTTTGCACTCACAACCTTATACCTGCCAGGCAGGCACTTGTGCCACAAAGCTATCTCCCTAGCCACTAAAAAATAATTTTCTAAGAGGGAAAAATAAATATCTGTTACTTTGACAATGTTTTGCTGTCCCTCAGAATGGGGAGAAAGAAGAGAATAATTACTATGTAAAGGTAAGCCTCCTGAATATATTCCCAGAAAATCCTTGTAGGAATGCCTATCCCTAAGAATGAAGCTACTCTGCCATAGCAATCCAGAATATAAACTAGGTGAGTACCAGGTGTGGTGGCACACACCTGTAATCACAGTACTGGGGAGTCTGAGACAGGAGGATTACTACAGATTCAAGCTGTGTAGCAAGATGGTACCAAAATAGAGAAAGAAATAGTTTTAAAATGGAAAAAAGTGGCAAGATAAATAATTTAATTCAGTTTTTGCCAGGAATGAAAACTGCTTTAACATTTTAACATTCTTGGGGTAAAGTGACAAAAGTATTTTTCTATTAGGCCACACATCTAGAAATTTTGTAGAGAAAATTCGAATTCATTAAAGAAATGTCAGGCAACACAAGAACATGAAGATGTATCTTGGAATATCTCAAGTTATAGAAAAAAAGTAATTTTGTTTTCTAAATGCAACTTCTCCAACCCCTGACTTTCTAAAATCAGGAAGAATAAACAGCTGTTTTTGTAAACTAAGCTGCTTAAGGGTTTAAAGTTGCTGGCAGACACAATACTCCTATTTTTTTCTTTTTTGTATGACCGTGTGCTTGTTAAACAGACTCTGCCACTGAGCTATATTCCTGGCAGCCTCAATGCTTGATAAATATAAAGTCAAACTAGGGGTTAACAACGAATGTGTTTCTCAGGACCATATAAGCACTGTCAATGAATGATACCTCCTCAGTAGTGTAGGATAAGCAAAGGACACATGCCCCATCTAGCATGCTAGCCAGATGGGCTTAGGACTTCCATATTCTCTTCTACTTTTAATAGAAAATGTAAGAAGTCCCATTTTCTCTTTTTAAGGTTGGTTTTTCACTATGTTGCCCATGCTGACCTTCGAACTCCTGGGCTCAAATGATCCTCCTGATTCAGCCTCTGGAGTAGTGGGGTTACAGATGTCATCGCTACACCCAGCAAAACTCTTATTTCTCAATGTTGCAATGAATTGAAATTAAAATAATGACAGGCATCAAACTCTCTAGGCCAAGTTTTAAAGGTACAAATTAGTAAACAACTATGTAAATAAACACCATGGACAAATAGGGTATGATATTTAACTTCTGTGGCCAAAATACATGAAAAAACTGAGGTTTCCAAGCAACAGCAAAACTTTTTATTAGTGTTCACTTTTTTCTACATAAATTAAAATAGAGAAGATCAAAGCAGACAATGACTAAAAGGGAGTGCATTATAAGACAGACTTACATAATTGCAGAAGAGGTGAAAAGAATTCTTAAGGTAACTAAGAATTTGAACATCAGGCAGAACATTTAAATAGAGGAGGAAGATGTGGTCAAAATTAAGAAAGATGACACTGGCTTTACCAGTGATGAAACCACTGAAGTCTTTCACTTGCAACCAAACCAAAGCAGAAACAGAAGACCCATGAGATTACTACAATAAACCACCAGGGACAACTACACCATTTTATAAATTCTCTGTTCAGATCAAATTAAGAGGATTTAGGTGTTAATTACTCATCTGCTCCTGGCTATTCTAAAATATGCATATAATTTCTTTCACAATTTTGTAGTGATGTTAATTGTTATATCTCTACTCGTTGTCTAAATGTGTTCAAAACATGTATCATCTGGAACGAACCCATACATTGGCTTTATGATCATCTGGTCCTATTTTTTTTTTTTTTTTTTTTCATTTTTTGTGACAGGCTCTCACTATCTATTAAAAGCTACTCTTGAACTCAACTCATCAACTTACTATGTAGCTTAGGTTGGCCTCAAACTCAAGGCAATATTTCTGCCTCAGCTTCCTGAGGGCTGGGATTATAGGTGTGTGCCACCACAACCAGGTTTATCTCTTATTATAAAATCTTTCTTTCTCCCTTCTTTTCTTTGGTACAGGGTCTCCTATCCAGCTTGGACTTGTAGTAATCCTCTTGTCTTAGCCTCCCCAGCACTGGGATTATAGATGTGCACCACCACATTTAGCTTTGGTGGCCAGCATGGTGCAGGGCCAACAGGGCATGTAGTACCAGATATTGAACTGGGTTCTTGAGCTTGCCAGGCAGGTGCTTAGACTGCTGAGTTATCTACACAGGCCCTCATCTGGTATTTTAAAATAAAGTGTTTCAATAGCCTGTGAACTAGTACTTGACTGTTAAATTTTATTTCCAGCAATTCTTTTTAAAGGGTGGGTCAGTCGGAAAGGCAAACTGTTTCTTGTATTTCTTACTTAAATACAGGCAAATGCTAATTAGGTTAATGGTATCCTCACCCATCCCAATTATGGCGCAACCATAACATTTAATAAATAAATGAAACATACCCTAAGATCAATGACTCTGTTGTCTAATCTTGTATCTTGGTTAACTGTGGCTCTTCCTTCCTAAAAGAAAAACATTGAGAGAAAGATTTTATTAATTTTTTGATGAACATTATAACACCATCACTATTTCTTAAAAGTGAAGCCATGTTTACTTGTAAATAAGACTTGTTATCTGTATGTGAATTATTATTTGAAAAAAAGATCAGGGATCCAAAATAATGGCAGAAACAAAACCAGCATTAAAAGAGAAACAAAGAGAAATCAGAATGAACAGATGTTAAATACTTTCTCACCCTCACCAAAGCCTAGTTTCATTATGGGGGCACATCAGAAAAATTAACCACCTGCACCATTATTGATTCCTGCATTTAACCTGCTAGCCTCAAACTGACTACCCAGATAAAAGCTGACACAGAGCTATAGTTTTTAAAAGCGTTGTAAGGAACCACTGAATGTTCCTGAGATTCAGTGAATTCAGGAAGTCAAACTTATTTTTCCATAATACCACTTTTTACTCATTCATTATGAACAGACTGGAAAATTTTCTAAAGGCAGTATGATAGGTATGATCGTAAGAGCAAATCCAGACACAGTGAGAAAATCTAGTTGTTGCACATTAAGCTACACAGTATAAAAATTTGTACATATATGATAGTCACTCTTTACAGTAAATTATTATCTTGGAAAATGTTATATAAAATATTTATATTAATATATTGATATATAAAAACTTATTTTAACTTCTATTTCTATAAATAGTGATGGACAGACCATCAAAACAAATACTGGGGTGGGAGGAAACACCTTCAGTTTTATTTTCTTGGGGAGGTGGTTTTTCAAGACAGACTGACCTTGGAGTCACAGGGATCCTCTTGCCTCAGTCTCCCAAGTGCTGGGATTGTAGGCATGCACCTCCACATCCAGATACATTATTTTTAAGCATGTAAAAGGAACCTTAAGATTCGTCAGTTTGAAATTGCTGGTGTGAGAGTAAATTATTTATGTATTGGTGTGTGTGGGGGTGGAACTCAGGGTCTCATATGTGCTGGACAAGTGCAACACCACTAAGTTACATTCCTGATCCCTACAAGAGTAAATTTAAATAAAAATTGGCTCAAAGTAATTCATAGGCACTCTTACTATAAAGCTGGACACTAGGTTTTTAATAGTTTGTGAGCTAGATATATAGCAAATACAAATTTTACCTCTTCTTCTACCTCAGGCCGAATAGCATCATCCAGCTGTAGGGGCAGGCGGGGTTCAGCCAAACTAATGACGTAAATCTGAAAGTGAGAAATTGGCAAAAACAGCACAAAGCACACAAAGCTGGATTATCTTTTGCTTAAAAACAAACAAAAAAACTGGCTTAAATAATATTTGCAATATAACTTGCTGAAATCATAAAGGCTGATATAAAGGAGTATAATCTTTAAAAAAGCTGTTAGGGAAATCAATCTCAGAGCTCTAATCATAATGATTTCTACTATAAGAAATCAAACCATTATCAGATGAGGTGCTTTTTTTTTTTTTTTTTTTTTTTTTTGTATTTTAAGGAAGGGTCTATAGGGTGCTCAGGGTCTCACTATTAGTTTAGGACTCATAGTGATCTGCCTGTTTACAGGCTCCCAAGAACTGGGATTACAGGTGCATGCCACCACACCCAGTCGCAGTGTGTCCCAGGTGCAGGGCCAGAATAGCAAGACCTGGGATTGCATCCCTGACCCCTGTACCTGCTTGTAGGAACTTTAATCCGCTGAGCTATTTGGCCAGTCTAGGTGCAATTACTATTAGCCAATATTTGGCTATTGCTATCTTCAGGATTAAATTCAATCTATCTTTGCTATACCTCTCCTCCCTTTTCTCATTTTTTTTTCAAAGTACTCCTCCATTATCTGTTATCATCAAACACGTTGCATCTCATTTTTTGCTAATCCCTCAACATTCACTGACATAAACTTCACATTTTAGTGATAAAAAGCAGTTAGGTCATAAAGATCGAGTTAGGGTTTTCTGATCCCCTTTAAAGAATATTACTGTATTATATTCCCAATTATTGTAGAAAAACCTGCTACAGCACAAAAGGCAAACAGGCTTTATTTAGTTGACTTAAGAAAGGAAATTACATTCTTCTTGTGGCAGATCACATACAGCATTTAGCTCAGATACTTTAAGAAAAAGTATCAGAAGGGTATTCTAGTCTTCCTCAAAGGTAATTTTTCATTACTCTCTCTTAACCCTAAATTGTAGGCATCCCTTTGATAACTTATCTTCAATCCAAAATTAGGAGCACTGAAAAACTACTTCTGGAAATGTATCATCTCCTGCATCAGGCTGCACTGTGATCCCCAGAACTTTACATAGTGTTCAGCACAAAGTATATATAATCAGTAACTGCTGAGGCATAAATAAATGAAGGAAGGAGTCATTGTTTAAAGACTCTAGTTAGTCTACAGTACTTTGTTTGTGAAACTCATTACAACTATTTTTATTTTGGCATAACTTGTCTGTAAACTCTTTAGACTTATTTTTTTAACCGTCCGTGTATCTTCATCCATCCATCTCCATCCATCCATCCATCCATCCATCCATCCATCCATCCATCCATCCAGTACAGGGTCTCACTACATAGCTCAAGACTCGTAGTGATCATCCTGTCTCAGCCTTCTCAGCACTATCATTACAGACATGTGCCACCATACCCAGTTTTGGCAGGCTCAGCATGCCCAGGGTTCCAGAGCCAGCACGGCATTGTGGTAGCAAGGATCAAACTTGGGTCTCTGTACTTTCCATGCAGGCGCTTAGACTGCTAAGTTATTTCCCCAACTCTAGACTTCATTTCCCCAACTCTAGACTTATCAAGCTTGGCATTACTTGATTGTAAGAATACTTCTTTTAAGCTGATAGGAATTGAACTCAGGACCTTCAGTATGGTAGACAAGTACAATTACCAGAGTTATATCCCTGGTCTAATAAGAATATTTTAAAAATATATTTATCTGCTTTAGTCACTATAATTTTTTATACTAAAGTACTGAAAAAGATGTACGGAAGATGGGGGCGCTTTTTCTTGTCACCACAAATGAATTTAGGTTAAGACTTTCTGGTGGAATTCATTCAAAGTTAAGTATGAGGCTACAGAGATAGCTCGGCAGTCTAAGTGCCTGGTAAGTGTGAGCACTCAGTTTCAATCTCTAGTACTGTATATCATCCTGGCCCTGCACAGAGCCAGCCAAAAACCAGGCATGGTGGAGCAAGCCTATAATCCCAGTGCTGGGGAGAGTGAACAAAGGAGGATCACTATGAGCCCAAGCTGCATAGTGAGACCCTGTACCAAATAATTAAAGAAATTCAAAATAAGAGTTACATGGAGAACAAAGTAATATGTTGGGTGGGGTTGATTTCCTGTGTCTTTAAGAGTTCCATGATGATCAATTCCTGTTAAACATAACCTTGCTTCCAAGTTGGTAGGTATGCATATGTACATGCTGATCTGTAAATCTGTCTGCCTATTAGTCTATTTTATGCACACTTGTGCTTGGACATACACACACAACACATGGGTTGAGGGTGGAACAAAGACATTCTGTTTTGAAGAATACTTTAAGAAAGCTTTAATGATGCATACTAGAGATACAATATGAATGTGAGATTTGAGTCTGAGAACATTAGATTCAAAGCTTCAGGGTTACTTCAATAGCAGTACATATGTGTAAACTTATTTAAGACATTTTAAGTTGATGATAAGGAACTTCTGGTTTTATGCCATAGAGGAGATGAGGGATAAATCTTGCATACTTACGTGTGCACACACAGTTACTATTGGGATGGGAGACTGCTATAAGAATGTCTGACTTTTCTGCTGCAAAAGTATTAGAAATATAATCTGCCTTTCATATAAGTCAGGTTTGTAACTGAAGAAAGCCTTTCAGGTATGTTTTATACTTCTCCCTGTATGACTATGGCTGCAGTTCCTCCTATTCCTGTCCCATTCCTCCTATATGTCCTTAGAAATGATGATATCCCTTTTTATCTTTTAGATTAAAAAGTACTTGTGTGTGAGGCTTTCCTCACTTGTCTCTGAGAACTATCCTAGGATTATATAGATGTCTGGGCTGGGTGCTGACTGAGGAGAGGCAGCAGTAAGAGATGCCCCAGATACATCAGTGACTGCTATCAATGCCACGTGTAACAGATCCTAATAGTTCATAGAATCATAAGCAAAAGTCTTGTTATTGTGGTAAAGCATTATGTAACAAAAGCTAATTGTTTCAGTATTCATAAATGCCAATATTTTACATGAATTTGAGTTATTAACAACACACTGATATGCAGCAGACATAAGAACCACTCCATTCTTATATATAACTATGATATTTCTAGATATCATTTTACACACACATAAATACACACTTTTTTCTTATGGGGTGGTAATCAAACACAGGGCCCTGTGCACACTAGGTAGGCATTCTATTGATGAGTTATCTCACTAACCCTTAGAATTTTATACTTCCAAAGGGCTGGCCAAAGAGCTCAGTGAATTAAAGTGCCTGCAAGCAGGAGCAAGGGCTGGGGATTCAATGCCCTAGCCTGTGGTGCCAGTCCTGCCCCAGGGGCACACTGAGACATCAACTGACACTGGGCGTGGTGACGAGCACTTGGGAGGCTGTAAACAGGAGGATCACTACCAGTCTGATCTAATAGGGAGATCCTGAACACCCTTAGACCCTTCCCTAAAATACCAAAAAAAAAAAAAAGATAAATAAATAATTTATATTTCCAAATGTTACCTTCTGAACATGTAATTCAACATCTTGCTGTGTACAGCTTCCAATTTTTTGATTCACTTTTCTCACAACACCTTCTACATCTACGATACTTTCTTTGTTGATGCTGTCAAAAGAAAAAATTTCCAACTTTATCTCATTTCAGGTGTCAATTCATTTGATTTCTAAACAGGCTGACTCTCATTTTTTAAAAACATAGTAAAGATAAAGATTAAGATAAAGATAATCTACTTATCCTATTACACTAAGCTATTATGTAGCATATCTTGTGAGATTCTAGAGATGAGTTTTTTAGACAACGTAATTTAGTTGTCATAAGATACTCTGGGCATAAAATGCAATACAACCAACTGAACTGTGAAATGTAGTAAAAAGTCTTTCAGTTACTTACTAAAGAACATTTCCCTCCCTATACTTGAGATTCACTAAGATCAGCATTTCCTACATTGAGAAATATTGGCTTCCATAAATGCAATTATTATTTTTTTCACGTAAAAATTTATTTTTTTTTAAATTTAATATTTTTATTGTTTAAATTTAACAATGGTTATATTACATATTTTCATCATCAGATCAGTTTAGATTAATACATATAGGTATATAAGATTGATCAAACAATTAAACATTAACACTTTTAAATCAACATTAATTTTTTTTATTTTCCCCTTTCTTTTTTTTGAAAGTTGACATATTCCATATTGTCCTCACAATCGTTCAAAAGAGTACAGTGTGTGAGCATGACCAACCTCTCTATTGATGTTGCTTAGAAAAAAAAAAAGGAGAAGAATATACTTCTCTTTGGACTCAGAGGAAGCAGATACATACATAGTCAAATGTTCTGCAATTGCAGTGGGCCACCAGTGAAGCTTGTAATGTTGGAGGCTATTGAATCTAAGCCTCTTAAAGCTCATCTCACCAATCTAGCTCTGCGTTTCATGCATTGGAATTAAACATTTTTTTTTTCCTTGCTGGGTGGTCAAGAGCAAGTCGAAGCAAGACCTGTATAACAAAACATTCTTTTTTTTTTTTTTTTTTTGTATCTTCCAGGGTCCAATCCCCTCAGGATTAAGTTTGGGACCATGTACAATACTTTGTAGAACTGTTGTTAGTATCAGCCTTCGGGACGAGTCATGGCCATTGCTTGGCCAGTTTGCTTTCTGTGAAAGTCGGAGAGAATACTTTTCTCTGGGTGACTCTCCTTAGATGCACTATAGTTCATTTATCCCTTTCCTCTGAGGTCTCATAATCTTGACCAGAAAATTTGGGACACCTCTGAGTTATAGGATATTACAACACAGGTTCTCTTATATCCTGGGTCCTTATTGACCTTGAAGGGCTCGGGCCAAAATATTGGCTATCCTTATAGCCCTTCTTTTTCTCTAATTTTTGGTCTGTTAACTTACATTCTTAACCCTCCAGCAGAAAGGCTTTGTGATACTATTACTCTATAGCATAGATACTTGAGCGTATCATCACTGGCTTTCTGAGTATCAAATATCTTTGACTTAGCTTGGAATTGATATTTTGTGACCATCATTGATATTCTAATAACTTTCCATACAATGTGATATAAGCAGTTACACAATTTTTACACAGATATTTGGAAATTCAAGGAAATACAAAATTGTAGCCTGTCAAGAATATGGTTTTTGGCCCAGTCTCTTATTTTCAAGTACTACTCTTGAGAGAAAGAATGACAGTAACTGAATTTACACCAGGAGCAGTACACAGCAAAAAGACAAGAATGACATGCATTCCAAGCATAGTTTTAGTGTTATATAGTGCTATCTATGGCCAATATGATGAACCTTTTGCAGGTTCTTGACACCAATATCTGATTCATCCTGTGTACATAAGTGCATGGTTTTGCTCTTGATATGTTTTCTCCTTTATCTGCTTCTAGTCACTTCATTGTTTAATCCATAACACATTCAGCTGTGTTATGCCCTTAAGTTCTTGTTTTCTTCTTTAACGTTCTTACATTAGGGAGACTATACGATATTTACACATATAGGTCTGGTTTATTTCACTAGTGAGTGTATGTTCAATATACATCCATTTATATATGAAGTCTTTAAACTTATCATTCTTTATGGATGAGTAATATTCCATTGTATAAAAATACCACATTTTGAGCCGGGCGTGGTGGCGCATGCCTGTAATCCCAGCACTCGGGAGACTGAGGCAGGAGGATTGGTGCGAGTTCAAGACCAGCCTGGGCTACAAAAGTGAG
>PVJA010048141.1:0-14341 GCA_004027025.1 Myocastor coypus | reverse complement strand
ATAACAAAAACCAAAGGCTACAAGAACGGTTGTATATACAAGGTGAGACCCTGTCTCAGAGACCAAAACAAAATCAAATAAAAGATTTAAGAATAGGAGCTGGAGCAAGGTCCTGCCTGAGTTCAATCCTCCATACTGAGAGGAAAAAAAAAAAAAAAAGAGTAGAAGCTGGAGGCCAGCCAAATAGCTCAGAGGAGTAAAGTGCAAGGGCCGGGGATTCGATCCGGGGCCTGCCATGCCAGTAATTGAGATGGGGCATGGTGGCAGGGGCCTGTAATCCCAGCTCTTGGGAGGCTGTCAACAGGTGCATCAGTACGAGTCCCATCTAGTAATGAGACCCCTGAATACCCTATAGACCCTTCCCCTCCCCCCAAAAAAAAATAGGACGTGGGACTAGGGATATAGCCTGGGGCACAGAACTGACCTAAATTGTGCGCTGGGCCAGGGGTTTCCTTCACAGGGCTGAGAAAGGAAGTGGAGGGACCAGAAACAAAGCCCTGGCTACAATAAGATGCACTTATTAAGTCACTTAGTGAGACTACAACAGCATCTCTGGCCCATCAATCCCAGGGGACAGGAGGCTGGCCAGTTCTTGGCCTGTACCTGGGCTCCAGAAACATCTGAAAAGCTTTTTTAATTTTATTTTTATTTACTTATGGGGGACCGAGTTGTTTTGGGTTTGTTTTTTTTGTTTTTTTTTTTTTTGCGGGACTGGGGTTCAAACTCATGACCTTGCACTTGCCAGGCAGGCACCTGTGCCACGGAACTATCTCCCCAGCCAGCCCCTGGGACCGGGGTTTGAACTCACGCCCTTGCACCTGCCAGGCACTTGCACCACAGAGCTATCTCCCCAGCCCATAAGTGGCTTCTTCCCACATGGCAGAAGTATACTGAACTGGTGGCGGGCATCAGGCGGGAGAGGGCACACACGGGGGAATGAGGAAAGTGACACCTCCTGACGCTAGCCCTGACTGCGTGCGCTAGGGAGAACCTGAAGCTTGGGAAGACAGGGGCACTGTGCCACCGCTTGGCCCCTGCCCGAGACCTCCAGTGATCCTGCGCGGGCTCGAGTCCCGGAGAGCAGCCGCAGGCGGCAGCATGGAGCCATCTCAGGGCCACCCCTGGGGCGCAGAGGGCGCCCTGGGGCGCTCGGCAGCACGAGCTCAGGCCCGGGTGACGAGCCCAGGTGACCCTTCCTGGGACCCAGGGGACCCAGTGGCTACAACCGAGGTTCCTGGCAGGCTAGACGCTGGGAGCAGCGGGTCTCGAGGGCTGAGCCTGCGCGGGGCGGGGGACACGCAAGAGGGGCGGAGAGAAAGAAGACAGGCGCGCAGGCAGGTTCTGTCCGGGAAGTCGGCTGATACACTTTAGTGAGGGGCAACAGTGCGGGCCACGGGGAGAATAAGAGATCGAGAGCTGGGCTTCGGCGTAAGTCTTACAAAGTGTATAAAGAATCTGTGTTTCTCTACAATAACAAAAACCAAAGGCTACAAGAGCGGTTGTATATACAAAACACGGAGATATTGCTTCACTTGCAAACAGGTTCCTGACCAGATGGGGCGACAAGACGGGGGCGCTGCGTGCGGGGCGGTGGGAGGGCGGACGGGCGGGGTCTTGTCCCCACAGCCTGCAGCAGGCGAGGGCGGTGCGCAGTGCGGTGCGCGGGCCGGTCCGGGGGTGAGCCCGCCCGCCGGCCGGCCGGCCGCCGAGGGCCCCTGGAGTCCGCCTGGAGACCAGGACGCTGGCGCTCGGACGAGGGCTCCGCCCTTCCCGGCCTCGGGAGCGGGTACTCGAGCGCTGAGCCGGGAGGGCCCTGGGGGCGCAGGCGAGGAGGGGCGTGCACGCGCGCGGGCCGCGGGGGTCACAGGTTCTGGCAGCACTGCAGCTTGTTGGGCTTCTGTCCGTCGGTGGTGGGGGGCACGCTGATGTCCACCACGTTGTTGCCGGGGGACTCGTCGTGGGCGGCGCGGTCGGCGATCTGCTTCTGTGACACGATGCGGTAGATTTCTGCGGCGGGGGAGGCAGGGTGTGAGCGGCTGCTGTGGGGAGGCCGGCGCGGCCAGGCAGTGGGGGTGTAGGAGGGGGGCGCTCAGGCCGCGCAGCTGCGGGCGGGGCCTCTTGAGGTGCACAGGACCTACGGCCCCAGCCTCCTCGATGTCACCCGAGCCCGCCCCGCGCTCACCTGTGAGGATGTTCTTGAAAGCTTCCTCTACGTTGGTGGAATCCAAAGCCGAGGTCTCAATGAAGGACAGGTTGTTCTTTTCTGCAACAGAGGCCGCACCTGGGATCTGGCTCTGGCTCTCCCCCAGCCCAGGGCATGGAGGGTGAGTGCACTCCATAGGTGGGAAGCGGGCCCGCGGCCACACCCCCAGCACTCTGGGGCCCTCCCGCCTCCCGCGGCTTCTCTAAGCCCCCAACACTCCCTGCTGTCCTCCCACCCCTCACCTGCAAAGGCGCGGGCCTCGTCGGTGGGCACGGCCCGCAGGTGGCGCAGGTCGCTCTTGTTGCCCACCAGCATGATGACGATGTTGCTGTCCGCGTGGTCCCGTAGCTCCTTCAGCCAGCGCTCCACGTTCTCGTAGGTCAGGTGCTTGGCGATGTCATAGACCAGCAGCGCGCCCACTGCCCCGCGGTAGTACCTGTGGGCCGCGGAGTCCTTCAGCCCCGCATGAGCAGGCCCTAGCCCACGAGGTGCACAGAAGCCCACCCGCCCAGGGGACAAGGACCTGGCCGGGTACTGCAGGACAGGGGAGGGACAGAACTGAGCTGGAGGCTGGGAGGGACGCAGACAGAAGCACTCTTTGCAGCGGTGTCTGTTTTTTTACAGAAAGGGGCATTGAACCCAGGGATCTCTCCCTGCACCAGTAAGGACCCCAGAGCTGGGGTAACCTCGGCTGGATGCTGGTGTGTCTGAGGATCCCACAATTCTGGGGGCCCCCAAGGGTCCTGGCAAGAGTGCCCCTCCAGGCACCACTGTCTGGCCTCAGGGGTGCTCTCACCCAACTCCTACACATCCCCGCAGGCCCCACCCCCTGGTCTGGCACGCACGCGGAGGTGATGGCGCGGTAGCGCTCCTGGCCTGCCGTGTCCCAGATCTGCGCCTTGATGGTCTTGCCATCCACCTGGATGCTACGGGTGGCGAATTCCACGCCGATGGTGCTCTTACTCTCCAGGTTGAACTCGTTGCGGGTGAAGCGCGACAGCAGGTTGCTCTTGCCCACACCGGAATCCCCGATGAGCACCACTTGGGGTGGGAGGAAGGCCAGGCAAGAGGGTGAGACCCCACCCGGCACCCGGCCCCCGGCCCCCACAGACACCCGACTGTGGCCACGGAGAGGCCAGTGACCTCAGCACCTGAAGGCACCACGGTGATTGGCACAGACTCGGGCAGCATGGATGGACGGCACTGCTGCCTGGCTTCAGTCCTCCGAGAAGGGTTGTCCCAGCTAGGGCACAGGGGCATGCCGGGCAACCCTGCAGGCAGGGTGGCTTCAGGTTGCCAACCCCGAGCATGGTGGTAGGCACCAGAGCAAACTCTGAAGCTGGGGGCCTGGGGCAAGTCACCTAACCTCTGGGCCCACCATTTCCACACATGGGGTCAGGAAGGCAGGCATGCGCTGGTGCAGGGTCAGGCCCCACCTAGCATGTAGCACACAGACAGGATCCCGGGCGAGTAGCCATCGTGGTGATTGTTATGGTTTTATACAGAGCGTGGGAAGGGTCAAAGTCCCACAGCATTATTGCTTGTGACAGCCTGTGCTGGTGTTTAAAGTGGCTGGCCCCTCCTGTTTCCACCGGCATTCCGCCCAGCACTGACCTTTCCGTGAGAAACAGGAATGTGCCCTCGGGATGCAGTCCAGAAGGTGGTCTGATTTTGTTTTTAGTGGTGCTAGGACTTGAACCCAGCACGCACTGAGCTACAGCTCCAGGTGTTTTTTGTTTTGTTTTAGTTTTTTGTTTTGTTTTGTTTTGTTTTTGGTCTTTTTTTGAGACAGGGTCTCCCTATGCAGTTCAGGCTGGCCTTGAGCTCACTTTTGTACCTCAGGCTGGTCTCGAACTCACAGGAATCTTCCTGCCTCAACCTCCCAAGTGCTGGGATTACAGGTGTATGCTCCAGGTGTTTTGATATTTTTTAATTTTTAATTTTGAGGGAAAAAAATTTTTTTTTTGTCTTTTTGAGACAGGGTCTCGCTATGCAGTTTTTGGCTGGCCTTGAGCTCACTTTTGTAGCTCAGGCTGGTCTCGAACTCGCACCAATCCTCCTGCCTCAGCCTCCTGAGTGCTGGGATTACAGGCGTGCGCCACCACGCCCGGCTTTGAGGAAAAAAAATTTTTGAGGGCTAGGGGCATAGCTCAGGAGTGAGGTGCTTGCCTGGCACGGGTGAGGAGCTAGCTTCAAGACCCGGTACCACGAACACAGCAAAATAAAACGCTCCCGGGCAGGAGGACATAGCCACTTCTCCCTTGGCTCCTGGGAAGCTGCCTGCCACCCTGGTTACAGCGCAGCAGCCTCCTCGGGCCCCAGGCCTGCTCTCCGCTCAAAGCCTGTTCTCCTCCAAGCCCCAAGAGGGCGACAGGGAATGGGGAAATCAGGTCCCCACCGGGCTCTGCCCTCCAGAGCTCCCATCTCCTCTGTGTGGACACTCACGTCCTCCCTAGGCCCCCAGGGGCTCCATGCAGCCTTCCACCAAGCCCCTCTGCCCTCCTCTGGCCCAGTCCTCCCAGAATGGGGCCTCTGCATGGAGCTGCATCCCCGGCCCTTCTAGTTTTTGTTTTGAGCTGGGCAGGAATTATCGATCCTTCTGCCTCAGCGCCTCACTCCCTGCTGGACCCCCAGGCCCCAGGTGGCAGAACTCAATGCACAGGACCACCCAAGTGTCTCTCCAGTGAGCTAATTCCACAGGGGCTGGCGGAGCTCCTTGGGGCCACATCTTCTGACATTCATGCACACCTGGAAAATGCTGGATCAGTCACCACCCTTGGGTCACAGGTAGAGATAGCCAGACCAGGCAGCCCCCCAGAATCCAACCCAGGACCCCTCTGGGCTGCTGCAGCTTTAGATTCAAGAATGGTAAGACTGAGAGCAACAGAAGTCAGTGTGCATAGGTGTCCAGCAGGCACTGGCATGCATGGGCCTCCCATAGCCCATTGTACAGATGAGGAAACTGAGGTTCTCACGGGGAGTGAGCCCAGGGTGCGACATGAGCAGGCGCACAGAGCCTGTTCGTCAGGCCTGCTTCCCCACCCAACTATGTCACCAAGCATGCATGACTCAGCCAGGACTGGTGGCCTGGGAAGCAATCCAGGCAGAAAGTGAAACCAGATCTTGTGGACAAAAGTCAGCTCTTCCACTCTGGGCTTGCGGCCTCCTGCTGCTCTCCCTGAACAGGGCCCTAGCCGCCTGTGGCCCAGGCACTGGGGTCCCAGTCACCCCAGACGGGGATCTGGAGGCATGCACCCCTCTCCAGTCCCCACCACCTGGCTCTTGCTGCCAGACTGCTCAGTGAAGGCCTTACTCTGCCCGTATCACCTGGCGTGGCCCCAGAGACGTCTGACAAGCCCAGCACCCCTCTAATGACTGTGGGAGCCCAGGTCAGAGACAGATGTGGAGATGGAGCCAGACATGGGCTGCAGCCACAGCCTACAAAAGTGAGCTCGAGGCCAACCAAGACTTGGGCCCCAAAACCTGTGGGCCAGGCTGGGCTGAGTGGGGAATGCCTTCAGTGCCTCCACCCTGCACCCCCTTGCCACAGTGGCCACAGAGCCCGGCCAGGGCCAGGCAGATTAGCCCTAAGTTTTCCCATCACTCAGAATGGAATGGGAAGCTGGAAGGACAGCACTTGGAAGGTTGAGGCAGGAGGGCTGCAATGAGCTTGAGGCCAGCCTGAGCTACCTAGCAAGGCCTTGTCTCAAGAAATGAAGAATAGCCAGGTGTGGTGGTGCACACCTGTAATCCCAGCACTCGGGAGGCTGAAGCAGGAGGATCGGTGTGAGTTCGAGACCAGCCTGGGCTACAAAAGTGAGCTCAAGGCCAGCCTGGACTGCATAGCAAGACCTTGTCTCAAAAAGACAAAGAAGAAGAGGAAGAGGCAGGACCAAGAGAAAGAGAAAGAGAAAGAGAAGGAAAAGAAGACAGTGGCTGGGGTGATAGCTGTGATAGCTCCGTGGCACAGATGCCTGCCTGGCAAGTGCAAGGTTGTGAGTTCAAACCCCGGTCCCACAAAAAAAAAAAAAGAAAGAAAGAAAAGAGTGGGAAGCTCAGGCCATGCTGGGGATCCCCCATGACCCCACCTTCTCTTCAGCCTTGCTTCAGTTGTTCAGTTTTGGGGCCCAAGCAGCCCTACTGCACCCTGGCTGACAATCTCCACCTAACAGTCATGCAGGCCTCAGCTTGTTGAGTTCTAGCGGCCACCAGTGTGGTACCCACAAAGGTCCTCAGCATTTTCACTACACCAGACCCAGACCCAGAGTGGCCAGGTCCTCGGCCCAAGGACGCTAGAGGATCAGGGCGGGGTGAGGGCAAACCTCCCCTGCCCGGATGAGCCACAGGAAGGCCAGCCGTCTCGGCACTCCCTGGCACAGGACACCTGATGCAGAGAAGTGCCCGACTGGGCAGAGGCTAGGCTGGCCCTGTGCCAGGCTGGGCATGACAACGGCATTGTCAGGAGCACAAATCATCTGCTGTCTTGAGGAAATAAAGAGCCCTTGAGGACACAGCCCCCGGCATTTCCAGAGAAGCCCTTGCCTCAGGGGCTGGGAACTAAGCACCCTGGGCAGACCATTTGGCTTGCAGAGGAGGCCAGCCCAGTTGGCAAAAAGTGCTGGAACCTCTTGCAGACGCATGAAAGCTCTGTGAGGGGGGCTGTGTGGAGGAAGCCTCAGCAACCCTCTGGGCATGGGTGCCTGGCATGGGGGCATCAGCAGGATCCTAGACACTATGTTTAGGTCCCTAAGCAGCAGGCCTAGCAAGGGAAGAGCCCTGTCCAGGTGGGAGGGCACAGGGCTCTGGCCCATTGCCTGGAGACCAGCACCTCTCTCTGTCTCTCTGTCTCTGTCTGTCTGTCTGTCTGTCTGTCTGTCTGTCTGCCTCTCTCTCTTCTTGGACAGTGTGGCCGTGACCCAAAGGGCACTGCAGCCGCTTCCCACATGAACCAAGCCCTTGAGGGCCTGGTGAGCAGACTGGTGAGGAGCTCTGGGAGGGCTTCGGTGGTTCCTGGGAACACCAGTACTCCCACTGGGGGCCCTGCCGCTCAACATCCACCAGAGGAGAAGTCAGGGTACCCTGGGGACCAATCAGCAGGCTGAGAAGATGGCCCCTGGTCGACAGGATACATGTGAGGATCTATAATTAGGTGGAATAAACAGCCCCGCTCTTGGGAGAAGAGGAATGTTTGAGGAGGACAACAGCAGCACGTGGCAGGCCACCCTGGGGACCCGCCGGCCTTGGCCGCCAAGGTCAAGGGAGCTGGTGTGTGATGTGGCCGCCAAACAAAGTGAGGGGGCAGGACAGGCAGCCAGGGCCCAGGCACCAGCTGCGGCCCCTCCACGCCAGGGTCCACTCGGGGAGGACAACCAAAGCCGGGGGACGGTGCAGGGTGGGGGTCTCCCGACTGCTGTCCTCCTGACTCCTCAGGGGCTCCTCCCAGGTGGCAGGCTCAGAGAGCCACAAGGTGCTAAGCTGCTGCTTGTCAACACTGTGAGCACCACTGGGCGGTGGAAGCCACTCCAGGCCCAGGCCATCGCCCTTGCTGGGGAAGGGTGAACAGTCTGTGGGGCACTGGGCCAGGATTCACCCCAGCATTCAGGAGACTGAGAAAGGAGGGCCGCTGCCAGTTCCTGTCCAGTCTGGGGTACACAGTGAGTTCCAGGCCAGCCTGGACTATACAGTGAGACCCTGTCTCAAAAATCAAAACAGTTGGGGCCCAGCGGGATGGCTCAGTGGTCTAAAGAGCCTGCTTGGGAAAGACTGGGCAGCTTCAGGGACCGCGGTTCGATCTCCGGCACCACATGCTGCGCCAGCTCTGCCCTTGGGGCGGGCTGAGCCGGCCATAAGATGAGTAAATAAACAAACAAAGGTTCTGAAACAAGAAAAAATAAATAAATAAATAAAATTAAAAAAAAAATCAAAACAGTGCTGGGCCTGGTGGCACACGCCTGTAATCCTAGCACTGGGGAGGCTGAGGCAGGACCATCAGTGCGAGTTTGAAACCAGCCTGGGCTACAAAAGTGAGCTCAAGGCCAGCCTCAACTGTATAGCAAGACCCTGTCTCAAAAAAACAAAACAACAAAAACAAACCAGAAAACAGGCACTGCCCAGAGGAGCATATCCACTTTCTGGATAGATGCCCCTACATTAGGGCAAGTAACATCACAGAGTTGCCCTGTCTGCCGACTGGGGCCCTCCCTCCCTTCGTTTTTTAACTTTCCACAGTCAAAGAGCACTTTCTCTTCCTACTCAATGGACTGGAAATCTGAGATGATCTTAAAACATATATTGTTTCTTTCTTTTTTGGGGGGGTATTATGGCTGGCTCAGCCTGCCCTGGGGGTGGGGCTGGCACAGCATGGGGTGCTGGGGATGGAACCGAGGATCGAACTGTGGTCCTTGCGGCTGCCTAAGCAGGTGCTTTAGACCACCCAACCATCTTACCAGCCCTTAAGACATATATTGGATAGGAGGTTACAAGCAGGCGGGTCCCTACGAGTCTGATCTAGTAGTGAGACCCTGAACACCCTATAGACACATATAGTAAGAGAACAGAGGTGGACCTTGACAGACAGGTAAATGCTGAAGTGGTGACTTGCAATGAGCACTCCAAGAAGTGCTGGCCCTGTGGGTCAGATGTCTGCTCCCAAGCAGCCATGAAGGGCAGTGGGGCGGCTGCCCAGCCCTGCGGAGGAGGCCTGCGGTGTGCTTCCAGGAAGCAGGCTTGGAGTCGAGTCCTGGGAACCACATTCCGCTCTGCTGCCCCTGACCTAGTAACTGTACTTCTGGGAATGCGCATCAAGGAAATAGCCCAAAGGGCGCAGAGAAGACTCGCGAGAGCTCGGAGCTAGTTATTTATAACAGCAGAAGGCTGAAAATAAGAAGGGGATGACCACAGAAAGTGGGATGTCACAAGGGGGAAAGGCCCCCGACACTGGCAGTGCCACACGCCAGGCCTTGCCAGGCCATGGGAACAGCTGCCTCAGTGGGGCTGAGAAGATGGGCACCTGCTACTGCAGGATGGGTGTCTGAGTGCCCTGTCCCCAGAGGACCGGGCTAGGGCCTCCTGGGGGCTGCGGCACGGAGGTGCCAAGAAGCCAGGGATGCCTAACCAAGTGTGGCTCCCTGGAGGGGTGGCTGACCTGCCTGAGCCTTGTGCACATCGCTAGAGCCCCTGGTCCGTCAGGTATGGGCCATGGTCCCGCAGGATGGCCGGGGCCTGAGCGAGCAGTGCTGATGGGCTGAAGAAGGAAGTGTCACGCATCCAAGACCCAGTTCCAGGCCAGGACGTACACCACCCCACCTCCAAATTACTTTCTCAGTGGTGAAGTCCACTGCTGGCCGGGTTCAGTGTTACCCTGTGAACATTTCGCAGCCTATACCACAGAGAAGAGGCCGAGTATAAAGTGCTTGGAAAAGTGCAGGAGCCGGGCGTGGTGGCTCACGCCTGTAATCCCAGCACTCGGGAGGCTGAGGCAGGAGGATTGGTACGAGTTCGAGACCAGCCTGGGCTACAAAAGTGAGCTCAGGACCAGCCTCAACTGCATAGCGAGACCCTGTCTCAAAAAGACAAAAAAAAAAAAAAAAAAAAAAGAAAAGTGCAGGTTCTTGGTCACGGCTATCATGAATGAAGACAACAACTGGTGCTGCCTACACAGCACCTAATACCGGATCCGGATCCGCAAGCACTACTACAATCTGAGGCAGCCCAGGAACACAAGTTCGCGGTCCTGCCCCCATTGTCCGCCCCGCCCCCACACGCCGTTCCAATCAGGACTGCCCACTATCGCCCGGGACCAAACCACCGCGTAGCCCCGCCCATGGCAACTAGGCCACGCCTCTGACGGCCCCGCCCCCATCCCGAGTAGAGCTTTCGGCCCGGCCCAGCTCGCCAAATACTGGCACGGTCCCGCCCCACCCGCAAGCCCCTCCTCTAACGGCCTCTCCCACAGCCACGGGCCCCACCCCCTCTGGGTCCCGGCCCCGCCTCGGCGCATCCTGGGTCTTGAGACTTCTCTGGGCTGCCTGCTTCTCACAGCCCCGTGCTCTGGGCGTGCAAACAGTGCCTGGCCTGTCTGAGCCGTTGGGCTGCCCGATCTGGCGGGCCTAAGCCCCAGGCAGGCTCCAGCTTGGGCCTAGCGGCCCAGAGCATGACCTCGGCCTGCCTATCCACCGCTTCACCGCTGTGCCCATCCCCATCTATGCCCTACTGGCCGCACCTTTGAATAGGTAGTCATACTCGTCGTCCCGGGTCCCCATTGTCCTGGCGCTTCCGGCGGGATCGGCGACTCCGCAGCCCCACCACAAACACCCGACGGGGGCGGAGCCGGCTCCTAGCAGAGCGGCGCTCTGTTGTCCAATCAGTAGCAGAAGGAGTACGGACCGGCACTCTATCCAACCAATTAGAGACACAACTAGAGCTCCAGGGGGTGGGTGTCTCCTGGGATCCGCCCTCCTCGCCCTCGGTCTCCTGGAGAAAGGCGGAAGGAATGCGGACCTTTTTTAATTGGCAGCCACTATAACCTATCAGAGGCATATTTAGGAAGGTGGGGCGGAAGACTGGAAGAATAAAGTGGATTGACGGAATATGCGGCCAATAGAGACTTTATTCTGTCCCTTGCCTACTACCAGAGGACCTGTCTAAAAAGGAAAAGGGACTACGTCCAGGTGATGTTACACTGGTTAACGTCCCTATGACGTCATAGGTCATTCTGCGCGGCCTCGCTCCGCAGCCCCTAAATGACCATTTCCGGACGCCTCTGCTCTGGAAGGATTGGCTGTGTTGTCTATGTTGCAGTCTGCACAGTACGCTGACTTACTGTTTTACACCTCTACTTATGCTAACAGGGACAAAACCCACGTGAATGAATACATTCTGACCCAACAGCCCACATTTTAACAAATATTCAGGGATTGCAGGTGTAGCAAATGGCTGAGTGCTTGCTTAGCATGTGAGGCCCTGGGTTCCATCCCTAGAACTGCGAAATAACTGCTCTCCTATAGGCTTTATAGCTTCTGACACGAAAGCAGGTATTCATTTTATATACGTAAATGCGCCACAGCTAAACCAATTAGCCTATCCAGCCCTTCCAATGGCTGTCCTTGAGTACGTAAAATCTGCACTCCCGGCAAATTTTCAGCATGCCTTGCAGTACTACTACCTACAAAGCAGTATTGCTTTCTTCATCCGGAGATCAGTTTAATTCCTGTCCCATCAACAGAATATCACGTTGAGGAAGGCAGGGACTGTGTCTCGGCCATGGCTGTGTACCCGTGCTCAATTAAAATCCATGTGGAGGGCCCGGCAGGATGGCTCAGTGGTCTAAAGCGCCTGCTTGAGAAGGCTTGGGCGGCTGCAGGGACCGCAGTTGGATCCCCAGCACCATATGCTGCACCAGCCCTGCCCGCAGGACAGGGTGAGCCAGCCATAAAAATAAATAAATAAATAAACGAACAAACAAAAAGTTCTGAAACAAGTAAAAAAGGAAAAATAAAATAAATTAAATAAAATACACGTGGAGGGCCAGTGACATAGCTCAGGGGTCTAAAGCGCCTACCTAGGCAAGCTTAGGCAGCCTGCAGGGACCGCGGTTCAATCCCCAGCACCACATGCTGCGCCAGCCCCATCCCCACAGCAGGCTGAGCCTGCCATAACATAAATAAATTAAAATAATACCCGTGCAGTGGTGAGTATCTGCATAAAGCCAGAGGGCTGACAATGTCTGTTATTGCTACTTACAAAGCATATTCGCTGTTGCATGTCCAACCTCATAGAGCTGATAGCCTGAGAGCAGGTGAGTCATTCAAGAAGTGGGGTCAACCAGAAAAAAGCCGCCTGGAGGAAGTGGCTTCCCATTGAGTCCTGTAACTGGAGGAGTGGTCTACCGCCAGGCCATCTGGGGTGCGGTGGGGTTGTTGGTAAAACAAATTACTTGGGACCACAACATTTATGTAGATTTATTTATTTATTTATTTATTTATTTATTTATTTTTTTCTTGTTTCAGAACCTTTGTTTGTTTATTCACTCATTTTCACGGCTGGCTCAGCCCACCCCGAGGGCAGGGCCGGCGCAGCATGTGGTGCCGGGGATCGAACCTCAGTCCCTGAAGCCGCCCAAGCCTTCCCAAGCAGGGGCTTTAGGCCACTGAGCCATCCCGCCGGGCCCCATTTATGTAGATTTAGAGTTGATTTTGCCCCTGGCTCTGTAGGCTGGGAAAGGCAAGAGCAGGAGTTCTAGCAAGTGCCTTTTGGCTTCCTGATACCAGGCGGCAGGGTGTACCACACGGGTAGATGGGAAACTTCTGCGTTTTTTGTCCTTGATGTGGAAGATAGAACTTGCAGCCTTTTTGCCCTGAGCCACATGCCCAGCTCTTGTATTCTGAGACAGGGTCTGTCCAAGGCTGAGCTAGCTCACAGTTGCAGTCTTTCTCCCACCTCAGCCTTCTCTACCTTCCACAGAGCTGGGATGACAGGCCTGTACCGTCATGCTTGGAGACCAGAGGGGGCCTTGGTCACACCATCACTGGGGAGGACATGAGGGGGAAAAGCAAGCTAAGTTTAGGAAATCCCTACAGTGGGGGGCCAGCCCAGCAAGGACCTGTAGCAGCAAACTCCTGGGCAGTGGCCTTGAAGTCTTGAATATTCTCATCTGTATCCCCCTTCACTCCTCCTAACCACCCCACTTCCTGTCTTCGTTACAGCCAGGAGTCACTATGTATTCCAGCTGGCCTTAAGCTCGCTATGTAGCCCAGGCTGACCTCAAATTTGTAGCGATCCTCCTGCTTCAGCCTCTCTGGTGTGGAACTGCAGCCCCACCACCCCCGGCTTTCCTCGTCATTCCCGTAGAAGACCATCCTTAAAAAACTGACCCGAAGCCGGGCATGGTGGCTCATGCCTGTGATCCCAGCACTCGGGAGGCTGAGGCAGGAGGATTGCTGTGAGTTAGAGACCAGCCTGGGCTACAAAAGTGAGCTCAAGGCCAGCCTCAACTGCATAGGGAAACCCTGTCTCAAAAAGACAAAAAAAAAAAAAAAATCCTCAAAATTATCTTCACCGTGGATTTGCAGCTGTCTGAGTCATACAGCCCAGGACAGTGGTCCCGTAAATGTATCATGGAGCTTCAGGCACCATGGCAAATGCCTGACAGACAATCCTGTTGTAGGTAGCTGAATTAGATAGAAATATTATAGGCAGTCAGACAGGGCCAGGCCCTCAAGGACGACATGGAAGGCAAGGTGACTTTGCTACTAGAGACAGACACTCCTCTGCCGTGGGCCAGGTCTCAAGACAAGAGTAAACAGAAGCAACTATATACTTCCCTAGGGATGGGCACCGGGGATTGCTACTCTAAGTAGGTATCAATCACCTTGAAAAAGCCTAGAAAGAGTGATAAGCCCAAGCTCAATAGGTGGTGTTCTTGCCTGCTTGCTATGTGACTTGCCTTCCCATTGGATCCTGATATTAATCAATTTCACCTGAGCAATGGTGCTTGTAATCTCATTGGCTGGCCACAGTCTTATCCCACCTCATACCCACCTAAGCAAGTTTCCATGTCTTCCCTATAAAAGTCCCTGGAAGGATCAACTTCCCAGGGACACCCACTCGGGACCCACTCAGGACCCCCTCCTGTCCCTCTCTCAGACAGGAATTTTCTTTCTCTTAATAAGTCTCTTCTTGGGCCCGGCAGGATGGCTCAGTGGTCTAAAGCGCCTGCAGGTGGCTGCAGGTGGCTGCAGGGACGGAGGTTAGATTCCCCAGCACCACATGCTGTGCCAGCCCTGCCCTCAGGGCAGGCTGAGCTGGCCATAAAAATAAACAAACTAAATAAATAAATAAATAAATAAATAAATAAATAAATAAAATTCACTTCAAAAGAAAGCTGAAGGCTTGAGTCCACTACACTTGTAAAACTTCAGCATGGGCTGGGCATGGTGGTGCACTCCTGCGATCCCAGGCTTCAAGAGCCTGAGACGGGAGAATGGCAGGTTCCAGGCCAGCCTGGGCCTCATGGTAAAGTTCTGTCTCAACACTAAATGAATAAGTAAATACCTAAATAACTGAAGCTTCAGCCTTCATATGATCAACCAGAACCCCATATGTATGGTTCTTTTTTTTTTTTTTTTTTTTTTTTTTTTT
>PVJA010048140.1:0-14345 GCA_004027025.1 Myocastor coypus | reverse complement strand
TTTTTTTTTTTTTTTTTTTTTTTTTTTTTTTTTTTTTTTTTTTTTTTTTTTTTTTGCTTTTTGAGACAGGGTCTCACTGTGCAGTTCAGGCTGGCTTTGAGCTCACTTTTGTAGCCCAGGCTGGTCTCGAACTCGCAGCGATCCTCCTGCCTCAGCCTCCCAAGTGCTGGGATTACAGGCGTGAGCCACCACGCCCGGCCCTCCAATATTCTTATAAATGTTTTGTTTAAAATTTTTTTTTTTTGCTTCAGAACTTTTGTTTGTTTGTTTATTTATTTTTATGGCTGGCTCAGCCTGCCCTGAGGGCAGGGCTGGTGCAGCATGTGGTGCCGGGGATCGCACTGTGGTCTCTGCAGCCGCCTAAGCTTTCCTAAGCAGGTGCTTTAGACCACTGAGCCATCCTGCCGGGCCCTATATTCTTATAAATTTTGATTTCTATGTTAGATGTTTTAGTTTCATAAAATTTATAGTCCTCTTTTCCTATCTAAATGTTAGGTGATAAAATTTCTAATGAATTATATACCTAGAGAATGGCAATAATGATGTTAGTATTAAGGATTCTAAAACCAGAAATAGCCACAGATGATGGTTCTCCTAATGGAAGTGTACAATATCATCATCTACAAAATATTCTTTTTTTTTTTTTTTTTTTTCTTGAAGAACCAGGCACTGAACTCAGGCCCTTGCACTTGCCAGGCAAATGCTTATTCTGCTGAGCTGTCTCCCCAGCCCTGAACAAAATATCCTTATGAAAAAATGAAAGCTGATCAAGGCTCTTGGTCCAATTACCAGTTTTAAGGAACTATATGGGACAGAGAAAAACAGTAAATCATACCACACATATATGTGTAATAGAGGAAACTCTCCATTACAAAACAGGTGCTTCTTCAACACATTATTTGAAGAAAAAAGAGAAGAAAAGCACAATAAGGAGAAATGACTATGAAAGTAAACTTGCACTGGAGAGAAATGTCGTGTACATAGAGCATATGGAAAACCCCTACTGCATCCCCACATATCACTGAACACGTGCGAACGTGTACTTGAGAGAAGTCCACTGCTTATAGAGAATGTGTGAAAACAATGAGCAATTCTTATTTCTTTTTAAAAGCAAAAGAACTCTCTGAGAAGAGCCTGCAGATGTATAGATGGGCTAATCTGTACTCTTTACTGAACACTTAAAATTTATTCTGGAGAGAAGCTTCGTGCATGTAAGGAACATGGAAAAGTTTCTCACTCAGTCCTCACACCTTACTGAGTATATAAAAGCACGTGCTGCAGAAGAAGTCTTACACATGCAGGGGTCACAGGGAAGGTTTTATACCATCCTCAGACCTCATATAACGTGAGAGACTGCACTAGAGACAACCCATATGGAAGTAAGAAAAATGGAAAAGTGTTCATATAGTCCTCATCTCTTAGTACATAACCTCTCCCACAGGAAAGAAATTAGGATGTAATGAACATAGGAAAATCTTTAGAAAGTTTGTATTATTTGATGTATACATCAGAGAAAAGCCTTAGGAAGGTCAAGAATACAAAAAACAAAAAAACCCAAAAAACAACAAAAAAAGAAACACTTCACATGTTAGCTGGGCATGGTGGCATATGCCTGTAATCCTAGCACTTGAGAAGCTGAGGCAGGAGGATTGGCGTGAGTTTGAGACCAGCCTGAGCTACAAAAGTGAGCTCACAGCCAGCCTGAACTGCAGAGTGAGACCCTGTTTCAAAAAGACAAAAGACTCACATGTTTATCTTAATAAACATGAATAAACACCATAGCTGGCACTTAAAAGCTTAGCATTTACACAGGAACTCACATATGAATGTATGGACTGTAAAATAGACTTCAACTATTACTCCTCTTTTAGAAAAGTCAAGGGAAACAATCCAAACTGAAATGAAACATTATTAATGTACAGAAGTAGTATGATGGTGGATGATTACATTTCCTTTGGAAATAACTAAGAACTCATAAGAGAGAAAGCTACATTAACATGAAGTATGTGGAAAAACCTTTATCTTTCCCTTATATCTTAAAATTCATAAATGAAGTTATAACAGAATAATACTTAACAAATGTAGGAAATGGGGAAAAGCACTCATTTCCTTCCAATTACTGAAGAAAGATGTGAACGTGCAACTATGGAAAACCCTTATGAATACAAGGAATGTGGGAAAGTTTTCAGATTTCCCTGGATAGCTAAGAAACATATGCAAACTCACAGTAGAAACAAACATTATGAATAAAGAAAACATTAATTTTTCTATGCCTGTACACAAAAATTCACCCGGAAGAAAAAAAAAAATTCTGAATATAAGGGACATAAAGAAAACTTTACTGGATTCTCATTATGTAGTACACAGAAATCTTCACACTGCAGAGAGACCATGTGAACTGAAACAAATGGGGAAGAGTTCTATTTAATCCTCTTCCCTTGTGAAACATACTGGATACACTACTGGAGAGAAATCCTATGAATAAATGGTGTAGAATGACCCTTTGCTTACTGCATACAAGAACAGCCACTGGATCAAGCTTGCTTTAGAAATAATAAAATAACAGAAGTACTAATATAAGCAGATTATCTGGGTAATTGAAAATTATACATATATTTATGAAACAAATCTGCAGAATCTTTTGGAAAAAATGAACTAACTTAGATATTAGTATACCTCTTAAAGACACATTGAGGGAGAGAGGTAACAAATCCTCTTTTTTTAATGGATCTGTTTTTTTTTTTAAATTTTATTTTTTATTTTTTTCTTGTTTCAGAACCTTTGTTCATTCACTCATTTTTATGGCCGGTTCAGCCGACCCCGATGGCAGGGCTGGCGCAGCATTTGGTGCCAGGGATCGAACCGCGGTTCCTGAAGCCGCCCAACCTTTCCCAAGCAGGCGCTTTAGACCACTGAGCCATCCCACCAGGCCCAGATCTGTTTTAATAATTATTTAATAAACAAACCTGATGGATCACTGAAGAATATCTAATGTCACAAAAATAATACTAAGTACAAATAGCATAAAAACAATATTTAGAAACAAGGTAATATATATAACAGCTACATACTATGAATGAACATTCTATTTAATTGCTAGGAATGGTAAATTTAAAATAAAATGATATACTATGAAATCTTCCTCCCATAGGCATTTTTAAAAAATAATCTTGAAAAATTAGTCTTTTCAAAATAAGATAAGCATCTATAAAGAATGACAGAAAACCTGTCAAAAACCATGTGAGTTACTGTAACGAGTGCAACTTACTTAATTTCAAGTTGTTTTATCCTATTTTCTGCTTTCTTAAGCTTTAGCTCCAGCTCATCTTTTGAGCATTCAGCAGCCAGACATCTTCGGTGCATTTCTTCCAGTTTTCTGTAATCATTTGCGTTCCCTCTGCCTTCACGGTAAGTCTGCAGGAGAAGTTTGTATATAGATATCATCATGTAGAAGGAAACTGTATGAATGCAGGGTACAGTTTATTTATTTATTTTATTTTAAAAAATCTATTTAAAAAATAAAAAATTTTATTAATTTTTGTATAATAGTTAATATATTGCATAATGTTGTCTTCATCATGGTTGTTCAGAGGAAGTGTACAGCTTAGAAACTGAAACCAGTGATGAAAAATAGCAAAACCATGGTTATGCATTCATCTGTTTCCACATATTTACAACACATCACAGATTAATTTTGGTGGTTTCATGTTTATAGAATAAAATGCCAAAAAAGACATATATAATAATGAAGATATAAAGATATATTTTTATTTAAAAGACGGTAGTCATGCTCATAGTAAATTAATCTAACAATACAGAAGTGTAAAGCAGCTGAAAGCAAAAAATTAATTCGAATATTGACTCAGGCAAAACCACTGGTGGCTTTTCGGTAAGTATCCTTTCAAGACAATTACCTAATATCAAAGAAAACTACGTGCTGGGATGCAATGAGTAGAATTACCAGAAAATGACCCCTGAATCTCTCTCTGGCACATGAGGATAATAATCTAGCTGGAACCAGAGTTCCCCCTTCCCCAGCTGCAGCTGCACCTCAGGCCAGCTTTCCTCAAGGCTGTACTTCCTCTCACAGAGCAGGGCTGACACACTGCCTGGCCCAGTAACCTGTGACTTCCTATTGCTAATACCTTGCCGTGCCTCCTGCTCTAGAGAAAGGGAGAGCATCACACTTTCTCTGTTCTACAGCTGGGACGGGGAACTCACCGCAGGACCAGCAGCACCGTGGCCTTGACGTGGTTGTCTGTGGGATGCTGGGGGAACAGGAAGCCGTTTCTTCTTTCTGCCCACTGCCTTTTGCCTCAGAGCTTTTACATTTCCCCAGTAAAGCTAATCCCTTAGCTGGGTCAGGTAGCATTGAAAAGCCCATCCTAAAGCCTGATGGGGCAGCAGCTTGCCATCTCAAGGAGCCTATCTAATAGACACACAGAAGGATCTGCCTTGCAGGAGAATGATGCCCTATACAGTCCTACTGTGAACACACAGATTTCTTTTCCTACAGGTATGATTGTACACCATGTTCTGCTCTGTTATCAATGTTTTACTCTTCACTGTTGGCATGGTTTTTGATAACATGGTGATTTCACATGATTTTCATGTTATACACCTTACATTTGATTTTTTTTGTTTTTGTTTTTGAGACAGGGTCTCACTATGCAGTTCAGGCTGGTCTTGAGCTCACTATTGTAGCCCAGGCTGGTCTCGAACTCACATCGATCCTCCTGCCTCAGCCTCCTGAGTGCTGGGATTACAGGTGTGCGCCACCATGCCCGGCTTACACCTTACATTTGAAAATAAAATTCTGACTATTATTTATTTTTTTTAAACATTGGGGCAGTTACTTAACAAAAATTTCCTCTCAGAAAGTTGCTAGTATAGCATCTAAAAGACAGATGCTGTATGTGCCCAATTTTGATCTACCTTTCTTTACCAAAAGTACTTTAAAAGACTAGTATATATATTAAGAAACAATAGGAAGATTGGGCCAGTGAGATAGCTCAGTGATCGAGTTCGATCCCCAGTACTGCATGCTGCACTGGCCCTGTCCCTGGGTGTGCTGAGCCAGTGACCGAGTCCAAGCAGGGGGCTGACAACAGGAGGATCTCTGTGAGTCCACGCTGTATAGTGAGACCCTGTACCCAAATACATTTAAAAAAAGATAGAAAAAATATTTAAATTTACATAATTAAATTTGTAAATTCAAGTTTTATGTAGATTTCTCCAATTTTTTTTTTAAATAGCACTGGGGTAAATATTTTTCCTAGTTATTATACTTTAAAAAGGTAAACACTGTAGCAATGTTATACTTTTCTGTTTACACATACTTTTTATATTTGCAGATGGCCGCTTGTACCCCAGTAAGAGCTGGCATAAAATTCAAAATAAGAAGACAGACCAAATGAAATTTACTACTGGGATGAAGTTATGAAGTTACTTCATAAAATACTATACCTTCAAGTATAAAACTCAGAAACAGTGCCAGATTTAGAGATGTATGAAGGCAATCACAGGATTTCAATGGAGATTCTGACTATATTCCAAGAATGTAAGAAACACCCAGAGAATACTTTTAAATACAAGGATTGGTAGTAGACAGTGTGATGAAATCAGATAGTAATGGTGAATATTTGTAGTTTTACATAGTTATGTTTCCTTTTTCTTTTTACCTGTTCTAGTTCTTCTTCCACAGCTTTTTTTTCCTTAATGTATTGTTCAATTTGACTTTGTTTTTCATAACACTCCTGTAGATTCAAGTTGTTAATACAAGTAAATATATTAGGTACAATCTTAAGGAAAATGATTTTATTCATAGCAGGAACATCAAAGTCACCTTATCAACATAGTGGACACCAAACGTAAACCAAAACCAAACAAAGTGCAACTACCTTTGAAGAGCAATTCCAGGGTATCAGAAATTGCTTCTAGTGACAAGATGCTAAGGGGCTCTAATTAAGCAGACCACGTAGGATACCCAGGTTGGAAGAGCCAGGAAGAAAAGGTAAACAGAGCCACCATCTCATATTATAGCTTTTCTTTTTATATTCTCCTAGCAATTTTTTCAAAAGGCAATGTACAACTGGAGAGCGGCACAGTATTCTTTGGTATGATAACCTATGGCTTACAAAATGTACAGGGACATAAATTCTAAAACTGTTGTTTCTGTTGTTTTATATTATTTATTGTTAACTTATTACTAATATGTTAGTCATACTGGGGATTGAACTCAGGACTTTGCACTTGGCAGGCAAGCACTTATTCTACTGAGCTATCTCCCCAGCCTTAGTCATTTTATGTATTTTTACATCACTTCATATATTTTAAAATTTATAATATATACCCTGATCATTTTATGTATTTTAATGTCTGTGCATACAAGTATCAAGAGTTTAATTACTGTTCAACAAACTGAACATTTCAAAAATCTGTAATGGGACTCACTCAGCACTGCAACATTGACATTTCTAATACTTATCTACATTGTACAAACAACTCAAATATTCAGATTTCTTATTTCTGATACTAGCACCACTTTTTCCAAAACAAGACGACATCTGTCTTTTGATTATATTCCTCGTTCCTCCCCCTTCCTCTCCTTCTCTTGCTCCTCCTAATGTGGCTTGTAATATACGGTATGTACTGATCACACAGTTGGCTCACACTTGTGTGTCTGACAAACGGCCTAGAAAGTATCTATGGAACCCTCTTCACTGAGTCTGCATGCAGACAAACGATGATGGCTGAGAGAATGGTTTACATGGAGTGGCAAAAGGGAAACAAGAAAAATTGAAATCTTTAAGGAATTATCATACTATTTCTACTAAAAATGCATAATAATTAAACAAAGATTGAAAATTATTATTAAGCTTTTTAGAGACATAGGTGTTTGCTAATCACCACTGATGTATGTACATTTGGGGAAAATGTGACAAAATGTGATAATGGAATTTTATTTTATTTTTTTTTTAGATTTCAAGAAATACTATGAGCTCATGGCTGATAGACCATGATCTCCCTATGCAAATGCAGCAGAGATAAAATAAAAATAGTCTCTATGTCATACTTACAAATGAAAAAACAGGCTTTCAGAAATTCATGGATCTAAGAAAAGATCAGGTAAATGTTTTATTTTACTTTTATATATTTGGGCATTTTGTAGTTAATCTTATTTTCCATTTGATATAGATTAATATAAATCTTCCACATGGCAGAATTAAAACCTTGAGTACTTTTTTATTTTTTAAATGTGTTTAGTACAGGGTCTACAGGGTCTCACTGCACAGATCACACTCGTAGTGATCTCTGGTTTTCAGCCTCCCAAGTGCTTAGATTACAGGCATGTGCCACCATGCCCAGTCTCAGTATGCCCCAGGGGCAGGGCTGGTATGGCACGCTGGGGATGCTATCCCAGTCCCTCCATCTGCTTAAGCAGGCACTGAGCTATCTGGTTATCAGTAACCTTGAATATTATTAAGAGCAACTGTATCTGGCAGGAGAGATTAAAGGCTGTTAGGTGTTTGTTGAGAGAAAAAGGGAGACATACAATTTGAATATACTGCCTCTAGCCTTTTCTTAACCTACTAAAAATTCTGCACATTAACCTAAAATACAAATTTTTCCTCCCTTTCTGCAAGCATAGCTTAATATTTGGTTAGTCAAAGTATGCTTAACTTCCTCTTAGACTTAATCTTTATAGTAGAGATGGCATAGCTGCTGTTTAATGATAGATACCAATAGTAGATACCATTATTAAACTTGACACTATAGGTCAGATTTTCTCAGAAAGTTTGCTTTTTAAAGTACATGAAAATGTTTTCCTTCCTATATCTTTTCTAACATACTGAACACTTCTCAATTAGGCAGTATAATTTTCCCCACAGAATCAACCTGACATCAGATGTTTCTTTTTTTTTTTTAAGCTGACATTAGATGTTCCTTATCTTTAGAAAAATCACTTAGCTATGAAAGAAAATTGTTTTACTGTTAACTTGCACAATATCCGTATAAAATAAACTGAATGTTTTCAAAATGACTTGACTATAAGCTGAGCATAATACAGCTTGTGTTGTTAAACACCTAACAACAATTATTTTTAAAAAGACCTTGCAGGATGTAGACTGTTCTTTTTCTTTTGGGAAAAGAGAACAAATGCTCATGCCCTTGCAGAGTTTACAGCCCATTAAGTGATCTGAGCCTGGAGTAAAGACATTATTATTTCTGTTCATTTACGAAGATGTGAGCCTTTGATAATGGTTAATGAAAGACAATAGATAAAATAACAGGGTGATGGAAAAAGAAGGGAAACTGCATAATAACAAATGATTAAACACAACTAATTAGCTACACTGAATCGTGTTAATTTTACACAATTCCTACATCATTAAAACAAATGCTATTAAACAAACAAATAAAAACTGACACTGTTTCCAGTGCTATTATATTCAGGACCAATACACAACAACTAAGTTTTATAATATACACTAGAATCTGCAAAATGTGGAAAAGATTTGATTCTTTTTCAGAAGTATGTAGATATCATTTGGTTGGTAAGTATTAATTTAAAAATGCACTGTGTAAAACACTGTGTTAGGCAGTGGAGAACTTGAAGAAAGGATGAGATTGTTCTATAATCCAGTTTAAGAGGTGATGAGATTTCAGTGGAAAAAGCGGGAGTACACTAGTGGGCGTATACTCAATATGATAGGTTTCACTGATGGATTTTGTCACCAACATGAAAAATGATAAAAGGATTCAGAAAAGATGAGTTCCTGAAGTAGTAAATATCTTTCCAGTTCTTAGAAATTCCTATATTTCTATTATTTTATAAGTTATTAAATTTCCTTTCATCAAATGTTTAGTATAAATTTATATTTTGTAATATAATCTCTAGTTACACAAGTAGTTGCCTTGTCTCCCATTTTGCCTTCTTAGCCTTCAGTATAGGCTGTTTGGGGGCAGTTTTCCTGTGCATCTTCCTTCTCACTTCCCTGTCTGTGAACCCATTGCATCTGCCTGTCCCCCTCACCCTCCCTTGTCTACGCCCCAAATGTGGTAGGAACTGTAGCTGGTGTCTCAATGACATTCTCTGTTAACACAGGTGTCACATTTCCTGATAGACCATACAGCATTAGACTGCATAACACATTTTATCTGTGTTTTCTTAGCATCAAACAAAGAAAATTAATAAATCTATTTTTAATAAACAAATGCTTGATAACATACATCTTGTCTTAAAAATAAGCAATATTTGAAGGAAAATATTCATATAGTCTCCTTTTTCTTTTTTTTTTTTTGTGGGGCCTGTGACTGAATGCAGTGCCCTGTGACAGGTGCTAGGAAAGCTCTCTACACTAAGCTACATCTGCAGTCTCCCACATGGGCCTTTTTTTTTTGTTGTTGTTGCTGGCTCAGCCCAGGAGGGGCTGGCACAGCATGTGGTGCTGGGGACTGAACCACAGTCCCTTTGCTTTGCCTAAGGGGATGCTTTAGTCTGCTGAGCTATCTTGCCAGCCCCTCCCACATGAGCTTGTAACACACCGCTTGAAGAGCTGAAAGTTCTTCCATTAATTGGGAAATCTGTACATGAAGTTGCTTTTTGGTGTTTTCCACCTGTAAAAGAAGACATTATAAATTATTTAAGTAAAAATAACAACTGATAAAAATTTATCAAAAACATTTGATAAGAATTTAGAATACCAGTCACATAACAATTTTCTGTAACAGTTAAATAAAGTTGTGACTTTTAGGGCATAAAATATAAACATGCCCACAGGCTACTCAGTGACTAAGAATTTGGTGTGAGACTAGAGAGCAAAAAGGTGATACTTCCAATGTAATGTTTATATTGTTTTTAAGCAACACTTAACTATTACTTAGAAATAAAACCCCCAAATTTAAATTTTAATTCCTTTAAAATAAAAATTAAAATACAATTAGAATTCAAATAATTAAATTTTATATCCTTTAGCATAAAACATTTTTGGGCCAGCCAAAGAGCTCAGAGGATTAAAGTGCCTGCCTAGGCGGATGCAGCGGCTGGGGCTGGATTCCTGGTGTGCCATGCTGGCTCTGCCCCTGGGGCACTGAAACAGAGATTGAGAAGGGGGCATGGTGGCACACGCCTGTAATCCCAGATTTTGGGAGGCTGAATCCAGGCAGATCACTAGGAGCTGCATCTATGTAGTGAGACCCTGTAGGCCCTGTACTAAAATACAAAAATGAAAACAAAAAAACTCAAAAAGAAAAATTTTTATGAAAAATAAGTGCAACTCTCTTTTTTTAAAGAGTATTGTAATTTTCACTGTATAGTTCTTTTCCTCCCTTTGTTAGGTAAATTCCTTAGTATGTCATTTTTTTTGATGCCATTGTGAAGGGTGTTGTTTCCCTAATTTCTCTCTCAGTGAGTTTGCTGTCTGTGTAGAGGAATGCTATTGATTTTTAGGTACTGACTTTGTATCCTGCTATGCTGCTAAATTTATTAACTCCAGAAGATCACGTCATCTGCAAATAATGATAGTTTAATTTCTTCCTTTCCAATCATTATTCTTTTCATTTCTCTCTTATCTAAGGGTTCTAATGTTTCCAGAACTATATTGAATAGGAGTGGTGTCAGTGGACATCCTTGTCTCATAACTGATTTTAGTAAAAACTTAGAAGTTTTTCTCCATTTAAAATAATGTTTGTTGGTTTGTCATAGATAGCTTTTATCAGATTGAGGTATAGGCCTGGCTCTCCACATGTAGAAAACTAAAACTTGACCCAGGTCTATCACTATACACTAAACTAAAATCAAAATGGATTAAAGATCTAAATATTAAAAGAGAAACCCTAAAGCTCCTAGAGGAGAAAGTTGGAGGAAATCTTAAAGACATCGGGTTAGGCAAAGAGTTCATGGACAAGAATCAAAATGCATGTTTAACACATGAAAGAATCAACAAATGGGACCTCCTCTGGCTGAAAAGTTTTTTCATGTCAAAAGATTGAGGTATAGGCCATCTATTCCAATTGGCAGTAGGGTTTTTATTATAAGTGAGTGTTGGGCTTTGTCAAAATCCTATAAAATATACTTAGTCAAAATCTAATAAAATATGAAAGGTATAGTAAAACAGAATGAAATTAAACTAAGGAATAAAAAACTCAGATGAGGGAAAGGAGAAAAGATAGGAAAAAAGGAAAGCTAAGATGGTTCTACTCCTAATTTCTATCAATTTTTTTTTCTTTTTGAGACAGGGTCTCGCTATGCAGTTCAGCTGGCCTTGAGCTCATTTTTGTAGCCCAGGTTTTTCTCGAACTCGCACTGATCCTCCTGCCTCAGCCTCCCAAGTACTGGGATTAGAGGCGCCACTATGCCTGGCTTTCTATCAATTTTTTTGAAGGTAGCAGTTAATATTTAAAATTTTTACTTCAAATAATTTTATGTATGAGTATCTATAACCTGAGCAACCGTACTGAAGACAGCAATGTGCAATATAGCAATCATTGGTGAACACCTCTCACCTTGTGTTTTAAAAATGTGTATTGTTTCTAATGTCTTATTGAAATAAAGAATTAATGTTTAATTGTTTTATTGGTTTTACACGCCTATATCAGGTAATTTGTGCAACAAATCTGATGATATAAATGTGTAGTATCACTGATTTAATTCCTTTTTTCTTTTTTTTTGAATGTATTTGGTACAGGGCCCCACGATGCAGTTTGAACTTATAGTGATCCTTCGGTCTCAGCCTCCCTAGAGCTGGGGTTACAGGTGTGTGCCACCATGCCTGGACTTGGTGGCCAGCGCAGCACACCTGGGGGCAAGGCCAGTGTGGCATGTGGGGCCAGGACTGAACCCTGGTCACTGTACTTGCCTTAAGCAGGTCACTAGACTGCTGAGCTATCTTGCTTGCTCTCTCTATTCCTGTTTTGAAACACTGTACCACTTTTATGTTTCTTTGGTTTTGAATTGTCTTTGCTATTTGTAGTTTTTCTCTTTTTTTTTCTTTTTTCTTTTATTTATTTATTTTTTTCTTGTTTCAGAACCTTTTTTGTTTATTCACTCATTTTTATGGCCGGCTCAGCCCACCCCAAGGGCAGGGCTGGCATAGCATGTGGTGCCGGGGATCGAACCGCGGTCCCTGAAGCCGCCCAAGCTTTCCCAAGCAGGCGCTTTAGACCACTGAGCCATCCCGCCGGGCCCCAGTTTTTCTCTTTAAAAGGAAAAAAAAAAAAGAAAAATAAGTGTACTTTTTATTTATTTATTTTTTATTTTTGTGGGACCAGAGTTCGAACTTATGACCTTGCACTTGCCAGGCAGGCATCTGTGCCACAGAGCTATCTCTGCAGTCCCCAATAAGTATACATTTTTTTAAAGTAAAGATTTTTTTCTTTTGTTTATTTATTTATTTTTATGGCCGGCTCAGCCTGCCCTGAGGGCAGGGCTGGCGCAGCATGTGGTGCCGGGGATCGAACCGTGGTCCCTTCAGCTGCCTAAGCTTTCCTAAGCAGGTGATTTAGACCACTGAGCCATCCCGCCGGGCCCCTAAAGTAAAGATTTTTAAGAAGATTTGTATTATTTTATATTTTTGTAAATTTTCTTAATGTCTTAATAGATGAAAGTTGTTTTCTCATACTTCTGTATTCAACTTGCTGCATTCTTACGTATTATGCAACTTTTGGCAAACACCACTGCATAATCATGAGAAAGTGAGAATGTTAAGAGTGAAGTATCACAGAGATATGCAAGTAGATGGCATCTTTCAGAATCCCTGAGCACTGAGAACTACTGCTACAGAGCAAACCAAGAGGGACAAAGAAATGGAAAAAGTTGAGAAAGTGAGACTACAGCTCTGCGTTAGAGCACTTGCGGGCAAGAGCAAGGGCCTGCAGGGGGCAGCAGGGAGACTCTACTCCTGTACTGAGAAAGGAATCTGTAATGGTAAAAGCACCTTGGTTTTACAAATACAGAGGCACTATTGTAATACACACCACATTCTCGGATGAAGTAAATTACACTTCCAGTCACCTTTCTCTGAATTAACATTTAGTTGCTTTCAGAAGCAGTAGAATTTATGTGCAGAGTATTTTGAAGAACTAGTCACATCTCAGCATGGTTCCTACGACAATAATTTTTCCTAGTAGTTATTCATGCTTTAGAAAAGGATTTTGAAAATACTGATGTTGATAGCATATCATTAACTTCTATGATCCAGAAGTCCTTGCAAATTTTATAATATCTTATAAAATTACAAATCAGTAAAAATACATTTTTAAAGAATATTTATAACACTGTTACATACCTTGTTTGCTTAATGAGTTATCTGTTTGAAGGCCTAAAAATACTGCGTATGGTTCTATTTTAGTCCTATTTAAGGTTATATAATTTGCGGTTGAAGTTTCCTTCAAATTAAAGATTAGGATATTAAGGACCAATCTCTTCTGTCTGTGGGTCAGTAATGATACAGCTTATGACGGAGTTACTCATGATGATCACACAAAGTAGTTACCATCTCCACTATGGATAAGTGTTAGTTACACTGTGGACCTAGAATGCTTTCCACAATCCTGGATGGTAAAGGCCTGATTCCCAGCAAGGCATTAGCAGGAGGTGGTGGAACCTTTAAGAAGTAGGGTGTAGTGGGAGGTCTTGAGGTGATTCTCCATGCCCTTGAGGGGGGGTTCGAATCCCAGCCATGTCCTCTTCACTTTGTTCCTTTCCTAGGGTGGGCTAAGTGCTCATGATTCTGCCATGCTATGTTGCTTCACTGTAGGCCTGAAGGCAAAGGGGCCGGAAATAAACCGATTTCTTTTAAATTAATTATCCTAGGCATTTGTTATAGGGACAGAAAGCTGATTAACACTGGGGTAGAGGAAAAGTAAAGACTTTTTTTTTTTAAAGGAAGGGAAAGTTTATTTAGTTTACAGAGGAGGTTTCAGTCTATAATCAGTTGGCTCCGAGGCAGGGTAGCACGGCAAAGGGGTGACAGTTTAAGATGGCAGAAGACAGCAAAGCAGCAAGAGCAAAAGGGAAGACATGTTTCCAGAATATAAAAAAATTGATTATTACAGTCATGTGTCTTTCACATAATTTCTAAAATGTGCTCTTTCTATGTTTAAAACTGAGAGCTACATTGACAGCTTATGATAACAATAGAGTGTATTTTGAAATATTTTATACTAATGATGGCGAATTCAACTGAATTAAACTGATTCTTTTTGAAAAGAGAACTCTTGAAGCTGAATAGTGAATCATGTATGAACTATACTCCACAGGACATTTTCTGGGGTTAATATCTGATGAGAAAAATATAAGCCCTTGTGTGAAACACATACACAGGATAATGAAGCTGTTCACT
>PVJA010048139.1:0-14342 GCA_004027025.1 Myocastor coypus | reverse complement strand
AAAAAAAAAAAAAAAACAATAAAAAATAATAATAATAATAAAAAAAATAAATAAATACCACCAAAGAAAAAGTCAGGACAATGCAGAACATACCTTAAAACCTTAAACAGAAAATCCAAAAGAAAGAAAAGCAGAAGATATAATTATTAAATATAGTAAATGGAATATATTCATGTCCCGATTTGAATAAACCAAATATATAAATACATTTATGGATAATTGAGGAGAGTTTTGAATATGAATTGGGATTTAATTTTGTTCAGGAATTGTTCCTTCTCTCCCTGTGCTGACAATGAGATTATAAATATGTAAGGAATTGTCCTGGGCTGGGCACAGTGTTGGGCACCTGTAATTCCAACACTTGGGTGGCTGAGGCAGGATGGTCACTGACTGTGAGTTCGAGACTAGCCTAGGCTGCAAAGTGAGCTCAAGGCAGCCTTAACTGCATAGTGCTAACTTGTCTCAATAAAGACAAACAAACAAACAAAAAAAAATTGTCCTGTTCTTTGAGAAATATTTGAGAGTAAAGCAGCTTTATTTTAAAATGCAATGCTAGGGCCAGGCGGGATGGCTCAGTGGTCTTGGGTGCCTGCTTGGGAAGGCTTGGGCGGCTGCGGGGACTGAGGTTCCATCCCCGGCACCACGTGCTGCGCCAGCCCTCCCCTCAGGGCGGGCTGAGCCGGCCATGAAAGTGGATAAATAAGCAAACAAAAGTTCTGAAACAAGAAAAAAAAAAAATTAAATTAAGAAAAAATGCAATGCTACACAGAAAGGGAAGATTAAGTGTGTAGGACAGAACCATGGTTGCTGGACTTAGAGGCAGGCATAGCACAGGTCATTATCTGAGTCTGGTTTGGGTATGTTTGTATCTTTACAATTATAAAGTGAAAATTACAGACTAAAGAGCTGTATTTTTAAAAGCATGTCAATTTATGTGCTGTTTTAATCACATGCGTAGAGCCACAAGGCCTTCTGGGACACTTGGTGGGTGCAGGGGTCTCGTCTAGCCTGTTGTATTTGGCATGACGGCATGATTTCATGTATATCCTTGCACTCTGGACTCAGGCAAACCTAGAGTACTGTTTGTTTGCTTGACCTCTTTCTCAGCATTCTCATGGGTTGCAAAATAAATGAGACAATTCATGTGCACACAATGTAACTGAAAGACACATGCAGTGAAAATAGTAGCCCTGGAACACCTCTGCTGTGAAACATCCTGGGGTAATACAAGCTTGAACACTTGGGGACGGTGTCTCGGCCTCAGCCAACGCCTTAGGGGCCTTGCCAAGTAACCTTAATATTTAAGAAATTTCCACCTCCTCTGTCACAAAGTTTATATGAGTGGACTTATTGGAGTTTTCTCCCAGCACGAATGCGGGGAATAGCCCTGACTGCTCAAAGCAGAAGGACTTGTTTAAGTCAGTGAGGGTTCCAAGAACCCCAGAGGTCAAAAGGCCAGAGAATGCAAACTAAGAGACTGCGGAAAGGGAGGCCGGAGGGCTGATCACTGATGGCAGCTTCAGATGCCAGCAGGCTGTCCCACCTAGCAAAGCCACTCAACTGGTGTGCTCTGCAAAATGCAAAACATGCTGGGTGCCACGGCGCCCCTAGCCTCATACCCACCCCTTACCCCCTATCCCCCTCCCCAGATGACCAAAATGATAGTAAGAGGAACAGGATGTGAAATTAAAGATCATGCCTCAGAATATCCAGGAAGAGACAGGAGGGAAAAATACAGGGGAACACAGTACATTAGGGAGTTGTAGGTAGCCTCTGCTTTTTGCAGCTCACGTATAAGAGAAGCACGACTGCAAGGAAGTCACTGTTCAGCACTCAAAGTCTACCATTTGCCAGCGTTCAGCGACTTGATTAGACACAGAAGTGGTGATCCCTGTCCTTTCCAGGGCAGGACCAGGGGTTCTGCCATGGTCAGGATGGAGCTGCTGTCAGCGGCCACAGATCTGTGCGGACTGCGTGCTCTCCTTTGTCGTTGAAAGTGAACTTGAAGGAAAAGGCTGGGAATGGTAAGTGTGCGAGAGAGTCCACAGGGAGATGGAAACAAGTGTGCTGGCTGCTTGAGGTCGCCCAGGTGAGAGGCCAACCTTCAGGGCACACAGCGAGGGGACTGTGTGTCTATGTACCCAGAAAGCCTGATAACCTGTGCCACTAAGTGCTTCCGTGGCCCCAGAATGTGCAGACCAGCTCAGACCATACCTGGAGGTCAAATCTCATCAGGAGTGGGACAGTGGGACAGCTCATTTGCTTTTTTTTTAATGTATTTGGTACAGGGTCTCACTATGTAGCTTGGACTTGTAATGATCCTCCTGTTTTCAGCTTCCCCAGCGCTGGAATTACAGGCATGCACCACCATGTCTGGTCTCGGTGACCAGCTCAGAGTGCCCGGGGCAGGGCCAGCATGATATGCAGTGCCAGCGATCAAACCTCAGTGTCTGCGCTTTCCTAAGCAGGCACTCAGTCCCCTCAGCTATCTCGCCAGCTCTCCTTTTGCTTTTTGATATAGGATAAATTCAGGTTCTTGGTAAATAAAACAAAAAACTTTAAAAAAATTTGCTTTTTAAAAAACTTGTAATCTCATAACTCAGTAAATTGAGTGTGTGTGTGTGTGTGTGTGTGTGTGTGTGTGTGTGAGTGTGTGTGTGTGTGTGTGTGTGCACGCGCGCGCGCACCCCAGGGACTGAACTCTAAATGAAGATGCAATTGCCACGTTTCCTACAAGTAGATTTACAGAATGTGTTTGAGCTTGCTACATTGCCAGAGCAAAATTAAAAGAGTTTTCAACTCCAAATTTCATTACAAAATCTTTTACTATGGGTATAGCATTTTCCTAATAAACCATGACATGCAGTTTCAAACCATCTCAGCTTATTAGGGCTACTTAAAAGACCTAGCTACTTAAAAGACCATTAGAATTCTTTTACAGATATTTCAGTACTGGGCACTTGAGCCTGCTGTGCCCCTGAGTTATCAACCCTCATTTTGAGAAGGATTGTTGTTGTTGTTGTTTGGCTGGCACAGGCTTCCTTAAGGGTGGGTGTGGGGATTGAGCCATCATCCCCTGTGCCTGACTGGGATTGCCCACACAGGCACTTAAACCACTGAGTTAACCCAAAATCCCCATTTCCGCCTCATTTTGGAAGTGCAGTGTTCAGTATCATCCCGGATTTCTTCTCCGGAGAGGACTTTGATGGTGAAACGTATACCTGTCACCCTCTCTTTCCATCTTTGGATCTTGGAAGGACAGGGTTATCCCAAATGAGGCTGGGGCAAGGTGGGTGGGTGGGGAAAGTATGCAGGAGTGATCCAAAGGAATGGAAAGGAAACTACAGACAAGGGCTGGGAGGGCTTAGCGGACTAAGCGCCAGCCTAGGTAAGCGCAGGAACCCGGATCCATCAGCTACCCCACTTGCCCCCCCACCCAGGCACGCTGATCGCCCGAAGTCCGGGTGGTGTGATGTACATCTGTAATCCCAGCACTGGGGAGGCTGAAAACCGGAAGATCACTGCAAGAGTCCAAGATGCATAGTGAGACTCTGTACAGAATACATTTTTAAAAAGAAAAACAAAAGAAAGCTATGGACAAAACCCAAGGCAGACCAGGAAAAAGGAATGAGCTCATAAAAAAGCCACAAACGTTTGAGGTCTGTGGTGAGGGCTACAGAACTGCTCCAGTGAGTCAAACTGTGACGAGTAAGGAGAGATCCAGCCCAGCTGCCAGGGAGAAGCTAGGGCAGATGGGGAGGTGTGAGCCTCTAACTTCTGAGCCTGGGAGGCTGAAGCAGGAGGACCACAAATTCCAGGCAGCCTGGGCTATACAGGGAGTTCCAGGACAATGGAGACTACACAGCCAAACTCTTACAATCCACAACAACAAAAAACAAGCCAAACTTAACATGTGGGCACACACACACACACACACTCACAGAGACACACACAGGTACCCACACACACCAAAAAAGAAACAAGAATCATACCCAACTTTATTTTTAAAAATGTATTGTTTATTATTATTATTATTATTATTGTCTTTTTGAGACAGGGTCTCACTGTACAGTTCAGGCTGGCCTTGAGTTCATTTTTGTAATCCAGGCTGGTCTTGAACTCGAACTGATCCTACTGCCTCAGTCTCCCAAGTGCTGGAATTACAGGTGTGCGCCACCACGCCCAGCTACCATACACAACTTTATAGGAACAAGGTGTAATTTTCCTTTCTTTCTTTTGCAATGAGGATCAAACTCAAGGGTGTTGACTGTGCCACTGAACCATATCCCTAGCCCCCTTTTTCTTTAATTTATTTATTTATTTACTTATTTATTTATTTTTTATTTATCTTTTTATTTTTATTTTATTTATTTATTTATTTATTTTGTCTTTTTGAGACAGGGTCTCACTATGCAGTTCAGACTGGCCTTGAGCTCACTTTTGTAGCCCAGGCTGGTCTCCAACTCACAGCGATCCTCCTGCCTCAGCCTCCCAAGTGCTGGGATTATAGGCGTGCGCCACCACGCCTGGCTTTTTCTTTAATTTAGAAACATTGTTTAATCCACAAGCTTCGTATAGCTTTAGTTTAACAAACAAAAGCAAAACAGTGAACCAAGATACTGTTCTAAGTCCCAGCCCTTGCAACTTCCAGATACAAGAGTGCTGAACATTATATATCACAATTGAAAGAGTAAGACAAAAATATGAATGGAGCCATGAAATCTCTCTCTCTCTCTCTCTCTCTCTCTCTCTCTCTCTCTCTCTCTCTCTCTCTCTTTCTTTGGTCTTTTTGAGAGAAGGTCTTGCTATGTAATTCAGGCTGACCTTGAACTCACTTTTGTAGCCCAGGCTGGCCTCCAACTTGCACCAATCTTCCTGCCTCAGCCTCTCAAGAGCTGGGATTACAAGTGTGCCCCACCATGCCTGGCTGGCCGTGACATTTCAGAAAACAAAGATTTCATGTAACTGATCCATCTGTCCTTCCTGGGATGACTTAGCTGCCTTTATAAGGGGTTTGGGGAGGTGGGGGCTGGTGAGGAGGGAGAGAGAAAAGAAACCCAGAACAGAGTAGAATCCAGCTCCAGTGTTCTGAATGAGCATGTCACACATCCGTAGAATGTATTTTTTTTTTTTTTTTTTTGTCTTTTTGAGACAGGGTCTCGCTATGCAGTTCAGTCTGGCCTTGAGCTCAGTTTCGTAGCCCAGGCTGGTCTCAAACTCACACCGATCCTCTTGCCTCAGCCTCCCTAGTGCTAGAATTACAGGCGTGCGCCACCACGCCCGGCTTCCGTAGAATGTATTGAGTTTTCATTTTCAAGAATTTTTTTTAGGGAGGGCTACAAGGGATTAAATCCAGGGCCTTAGCACTGATCTACTTCCTAGGCCTTTAAAAATTATTATCATCATTATTATTACTATCATTTTGTGGTTTTGAGATAAGGTGTCACTTCAGGCTGGCTTTGAGCCCACTTTGGAGGCCAGGCTGGTCTTATTTTTTTTTTTTTAATTTATTTTTATTTTTATTATGGCTGGCTCAGCCTGTCCTAGGGTTGGGGCTGGTGCAGCATGCAGTGCTGGGGATAGAACCGCAGTCCCTGCAGTTGCCTAAGCTTGCCTAAGCAGGAGCTTTAGATATCTGAGCCATCTCACCGGCCCGCCGGGCTAATCTTGAACTCACTACAATCCTCCCACTTTAGCCTCCTGAATGCTGGGGCAACATGTGAGCCACCATGACCAGCTTTATCATTATTTTAATCATTGAGGCAGGCTTTTGCTGAATTGCTACATTCCCCACACAGGGCTCAAATTTTCATTCTTCTTGCCCCAGGCTCCCAGTGATGAAATTCTAGGTATGTGTCACCAAGCCCGACCCAAGAATTTTGGTTTGGTAAATTTGGAGACAAAAATCAATTGGCTAACTGGTCATGATGGTACATACCTGTAATCTCTGTACTTGGAAGGCTGAGGCAGGAGGATTGCCATGAGTTCAAGGTATTGAATCATCGTCACAGCCAATATTGTGTATTATCTTCCCCCTGAATACTGCATTTAATACTAAATCCACAATCATAGCTTCCTCAAAAAAAAAAAAAAAGCTGGGTATGGTGGCTCACACCTGTAATCCCAGCACTTGGGAGGCTGAGGCAAGAGGATAGCTGCGAGTTCGAGACCAGCCTGGGCTACAAAAGTGAGCTCAAAGCCAGCCTGAACTGCACAGTGAGACCCTGTCTCAAAAAGCAAAAAACAAACAAACAAACAACAACAAAAAAAAAACCCCTACTTTTCACAGTTTGCTGTGTTCAGATCAGAGCCCTGAATGAATACATGAATGAGAGTTTACCTATCCAAGTGAAAGACCAACCCTCCATTACCTGTGGCTACTGCGTCCTCTAGGTCTTACCGTGTTTAGCAGTAACTGCTTTCCATTTCCTTTTCCCCTCCAGCTGCTGGTTACTGAAAAAAATTAGGTCAGTTATCCTGTACAGATATTCGCTTGTGTGAAGGCAAAACTGGAATACAGTGTCATCAAAAGCAACCAGAACATTACCAAATAACTGAAGCCTTAAAAGATTACATTGCTGGGGCATAGCAGGATGGCTCAGTGGTCTAAAGAGCCTGCTTAGGAAAGCTTAGGGGGCTGCAGGGACCACGGTTTGATCCCGGCACCACTGCTGTGCCAGCCCTGCCCTCAGGGCAGGCTGAGCCGGCCATAAAAATAAACAAAAGTTCTGAAAAAAAAAAAAAAAAAAGATTACATTGCTGCAAATGAAATTAATCCTTAGTGTATTTATTGTGTTCAAATTTACAAAAGAAATGAGACTCCTTGTGAGATTGCCTAAGTCAACCCTATTTTTCAAGTATACTATAGTAAGGTTTGCCCTTCCTGTGCAGTTTCCAGACAGCAGAAGTTAACTCCTCCTCATCAAGGGGTTGGGACTGTCACACTGAGCGCGAGAACCAGCCCCGAACTGTTCCTCTTGATTCCTTTTTTGGTAGTACCAGGTTCCTTATTGTTCTTGTGAATAATCACAACTCGTTTCTTTAACCTGGACTTCAAGTTACAAGAACTTTTCCTATATTAATACCATTGGGAGCAGCTCCAGCCCGCGAGCCGAGAAGATGGCTTGGACGGCTTGAGCTGCGCCTGGCCGTGCTTTTGGGCTGGGATTTTTATTGGGCCCCACTGGAAGGTCAGCGATACTGCTTGGTAGCAGATGGCTTCAGCCCGGGCTGTGGCTGGAGATCCTGCCCCGCTGCAGACCCACGGCAAGGCGCGCGGGAATGAGTACCAGCCGATCCACATCAAGCGCCAGCGAGACTGGGTCTGGCGGCCAAGCACCCCAGGAGGCGCGCAGGTCGCGCTGCGCCGCATGCCCAAAGAGCAGCATCATTGGCCCACTGAGGACTGCGACCCACCACGGATCTCGGCAGTGTGGGAGTGCAGAAGACGCTGACTGGAGTGCACCAGGCTGGGAAGATGGCCTGGAGGTTTGGGGAGGACTAGAAATGGGGCGTGGCAGCCACAAGAGGCCAGCAACTCCTCTACCCCGCATTTTCAAGGTGGAAGTTTTCGTACTGACACAGCGGTCCACGGAAAGGAACCGCGCCCGCCCTTATCCTCATGCAGCATGCCCACCGAATACCTCGCCGCTCCACCTACCCTGAGTTACTTCGCGCTGGTCTCAGTCATCGGATTACTTTCTATAATGTTTCAGACCGCATCTCCAAGATAAGGGATTTTGAAAGCATGGTCATGAATTTATGTCCTCCTCAAATGAGCAGTGGTTTCTAAATATCATTAAATGTCTACTAATGTCCAAAAAAATCATTAAATCATCACCACCTCCTTTTTATTTTTTTAATTTAATTTTTTTTTTTTTTTTTTAATTATGGCTGGCTAGCCTGCCCTGGGGATAGGGTTGGCGCAGCATGTGGTGCTGAGGATAGAACTGCAGTCCCTGAGGTTGCCTATGCTTTCCTAAGCAGGTGCTTCAGGCCGCTGGACTATCTCACTGGGCCCCATCGCAGACTCTATTTTACAAAAGGATTTAAACCCAGATTTGCGACTGAAAGCTCACACTCTTGTGGTTATTGTTTTTGTTGTTGTTTGTTTGTGTGTGTGTGTGTGTGTGTGTGTTTCCAGCTTGTTTCCTTTTGTTAATGGCGCTCCTACCCTATCCACTGGACCAGCAACCCACCTGCGCCTGCTCACGCTCTTCATCATTTTTTCTCACACTGCTGCATTTGTTGCCCCTCAGCCTTGCCCCAACTGCTCTAGACGCTGCAATGTTCCTTTCGTCCTGCTCTGAGCTCCACGTCACCAGTTGGGAGGTGACCTCGTGGTCGCTGTGTGTCCTGTCCCACAGACCCGATGACCACACCTCAGACACGTCCAGCTCAGGCTGCGGAGGGCTCCTGTACTACACCACTGTTCATTGTTCTAGAACCATGCACTGGATGGAGGATTTTTTGTTTGTTTGTTTGTTTGGACCTGACATATCTTTCGTCTCCACCAGGTTATTTCAGTATGAAACTTCATGTGGAATATTTTTCAGGTACTTCATTCTTTTTTTTAAAATTATTTATTTAGTACAGGGTCTCGCTCTGCAGCCTGAACTCATAGTTATGATCCTCCTATCTCAGCCTCCCCAGTGCCGGGATTATAGGCGTGTGTCACCATGCCCATGAGCATGGCACACAGTACCCAGGACTGAACTTGGGTCCTTACAGAACTTGGGTCCTTGTGCACGTCAGGCAGGTGCTCAGGTCAATGAGCCATCTCCCAGGCCCCAGGGACTACATGCTTGACAGAGATACAGTGCTCTGGATGCTTTGAGGGCTTCATGTCATGGCTGAAAGAGTAAAAGTGCTTAGATTAGCATTTGTCTTTATTTGTTGTAAATAGTATCTGAAAAGGTTTTATATTTTCTTTGTTTTTTGCAGCGCTGAGGATGAAAAGTTTTAATACTTGATACTGGATATATTAACGTGAGCTTAATTTTGGTGGACTGTGGAATCTGAAAGCACTTGCTCTGAAATGTTGCCACATTTTGGTTGCCACACCCACAAGGCCACCTCTCACCCTGACTCAGGGTGGGGGCCATCAGACACAACTCAGCTCTGTCGAACCTTGCTTGTGTCCTGCTGGTGTTGCCAGTGGGACTTTAAGAGCTGAGGATGCTTCCTGTCTGTGCATGGCCCAATGGTCATGTGGTCCTGGAGCCTGTGGGTGAGTCTCACACGGTGTCTACAAGCATCTTCATGAGTCAGCAGCACATTCTGGGGGTCCCACCACTGTGTAGGCTGCAGAGATAGATGGATAATTGCTTCTATGGCTAACAGCACTGTTTTGTTTTTTGTCTTTGTGTGTGTTTGTGTGTGTGTGTGTGTATGTGTGTTTGTTTGAGACAGGGTCTTGTTATGCAGTTCAGGCTGGCCTTGAGCTCACTTTTGTACCCCAGGCTGGTCTCAAACTCACACCGATCCTCCTCCCTCAGCCTCCTGAGTGCTGGGATTGCAGGCATGCGCCACCACGCCCGGCTGTTTCTTGTCTTTTTTTTTTTTTTTTTTTTTTTTTTTTTTTTTTTTTTTTTTTTTTGTGGGACCAGGGTTCGAACTCACGACCTTGCACTCGCCCAGCAGGCACTTGTGCCTCGGAGCTATCTCCCCAGCCCCATGTTTCTTGTCTTTTTGAGACAAGGTCTCACTATATAGTTCAGGCTGGTCTTGAGTTCACTTTTTGTAGCCCAGGCTGATCTTGAATTCACATTAATCCTCCTGCCTTAGCCTCCCGAGGGCTGGGATTACAGGTGAGCGTCACCATGTCTGGCTAGCACTGTAAAAATCAGGGCACTTAAGTGGCATTTTCCCAACCTAACGGCTGAGAATGGCAGGGACAGTTACCATTTGGAGCCCAGTGGGTGTCCTGCCCATGTACACAGCGGCCTTCCTTGAGCTGGGCAGTGCATGTCTACGCCACTTATTATTAGTGGTGGTCTAGGGTCACCCACCCCGGGCAAAGACGAGCAGCTGGCTGTGCGTCCAGAACACTGGCCCCTGGGGGCATGCACGGCTCCCAGTGTGGGCCAGTCTTGCCATTCACCTCTTGTAATGCATAGTCAAGGGCTTCAGGTGGCTCTGTGTCAAAGCACATGCCCAAGATGCCTGAGGTCAGCTCAGCACCAACAGACAAATACCTAAGCCATGACAAAAATGTCACAGTGAAACCCTGGAGCTCTGGGATATGTCTCCCCATGCACTGATGAGCTAAACAAAGTGAGACAGGGCAGGGACAATATCAGCCCAGATGAGATGGACTCTGAGTACCTGAGGTACTCACCCACCTACCTACCTCTTCCATCTTTGCACTGGCCTTTCTGTCCAAACCCTCTGGTGTAGGCCTCCTAAGTGGTTCCTAATTCTTCATGGTCACAGTGCCCCAGGCAATGATAAGCTAGACTGGCTACATTATGTGGGCTAGTAGTTAGCAGTGCTTAATGAAATGAGAACAGAAATTCACAGCTGCATTTAAGAACATTTACAGCAGTTTAATGTTGCTAAAAGGGTTTCATTGTATTTTGCAAAAGAACTGGCTGGGGGTCAGGGAGATAGCTCTGTGGTGCAAGTGCTTGCCTGGCAAGTACAAGGTCATGAGTTTGAACCCTGATCCCACCAAAAAAAAACCAAAAAAAAAAAAAAACAAAAAACTGGCTAATAGTATTTGAAAGATAACAAAGAAGGAAGAAAAGAAGGAGGGAGCGCAAAACCCCTTCTTAAGGCCTTCACACGCCAAGAAGCACCACTTGATGAGGTTAGGGATGCAAACAAGAGACCTGCCCTATCCTGGGGATTCCAAGCATGACCTGTCACCTCCTTATTTGTCCACGGTGGTGGCAGCATGCCAGTGACAACTTCTCGTCATTCTTGAGGAACTTACAAACTCAAACTTCAGAATTTGGGATGGTGACTTAAAGAGCAGAAAACACACTTCATAACTTGAGGCACCGAAATGAGAGTTCACACAAAGCAGACTTCTGGTTCCTGTGCAGTTGCCACCACTGTCATCTTTGTCATTATCATTGACACGAATTGGGAGCCAGCAGACAGGAACAGGTTCAGTACAGGCTCCCCTGCAATTCCCAGCTCAAGTCAGTGAGGTGGCTGCTACTGACTGGGCAACAGCAGGGCCAGGATAAAGGTCAAGGAGGGGCGTGACACCAGAGCTGGGCCGCCGCCACCTCCTGCCTCTCCCGCTTGTAACCCAGGGCTGCCCCACGCGGGCCTAGGGGCTCTGTGACTGACTGGTTAATAATAAAGCTCTGGCCGGGCGTGGTGGCTCACGCCTGTAATCCCAGCACTTGGGAGGCTGAGGCAGGAGGATTGGTGCGAGTTCGAGACCAGCCTGGGCTACAAAAGTGAGCGCAGGACCAGCCTCAACTGCATAGCGAGACCCTGTCTCAAAAAGACAAAAAAAAAAAAAAAAAATAAAATAAAAAAATAAAGCTCTGGAGAACAGACAGGCTGCTTTCAGTTTGGTTGAGGAGCTGGGGAATTTTGGGCCTGTTACTTAACCTGTCTGTACTTGATCACCTGTGGAAAACGGAGGAAACAAGTTTCACCTCTAAGACTTATGATAAAGGAAGTGCACCCTAGTGGCTCAATTTTCTGCTCTTTAGCTCAGCAATGCAGGCCAGTTGCAACTCAGAAACCGAGGCTGAGGATTGAAGTGACAGAGCATTAGCAATTGATTTTGTAATAAACAAAGTGAGGGATATTAAAGATAAATTTGAAAATGAAGATCTCACTGGGGAGCTAAGCTTGAATTCAGTATCTGCTCTACAACAGGTATCTTGGGAGCTGCTCATCAAATGATGATGATAGCGACAACCAGGTGGACTGCTTGAATTTCTTACTCAACTAGAGAAAAAAATAGTGGCCCCCAGCTGATGCTCTTCTAAATTAATTAATTGGTCATTACGGTCAAGCAACTGAAGCACTTCTTCCTGATAAGTATGGCCAGCATGAGAGCTTTGCTCAAATTCAAAAGCTGCTCAAGAGCCGGAAGACCCAGGGGCCTACTCTCAAACAGCCAGAGCAGAGTGCAAGAAACTAGCTTCTGTACATGTATCTATCGCACAATTAGAACTGTCTCAAGGTACTTTCAAAACAAGTAAACAACTTCTCTGTAAAGCTGTGAATTGTGGAGCAATACCACTAGAAATGGTGGAAATTGGCCCCCACGATTTCAAACTCCCAAAAAGGCAGCTGCTTTCAGAGAGGGAAAAGGAGAGTTTATCAGCACCTACAATATTAACAGCCCCAAGTCATGCTCCAGTTGACCTGGACATTTACAAAATAGAGGCATCAGTTGTGATTCTCGAGGGCCAGGCACGAAAGCCAGGTTTTTATATGGGAGGAATGTGGCCCCCCCAAAAATGCAGAAGTAGTTCATCAAAATCCTTTGGTGCCAGCTAACACAGCTAAATGGTCTTGCCCACTTGGAAGAGTGCCAGTTAACCTTCAAAATAGCCCAGACCACTGGAAGGCTGATGGGTCAGCTATACCAAGTTCTACAAAAGGCAGACTGTGGATCAGAATTTTGAAATTGATCATCCCTGCATCTAAGCCACATGGAAATAATTCCTGTTGTTAGGTCTGGGAGATGACGGGAGAAGGATGAGCCAAGAGTCGGAGCCTCAAAGTGAAACAGCGCTTTTATTTAAAAAAAAAAAAAAAAAAGACTGTGCCGGCACAGGGTCACCTAGCCAGGAAGCTGAAGTGACCCCGAGCTGCAGTATGAACGGGTTTATATAGGGTGCTGGTGGATCAGCAAGTGTCTTTTACAGAAGCCAATAGCGTAGGTTAGTCGGGGGCTCTTTTTTTTTTTTTTTTTTTTTTTTGTCTTTTTGAGACAGGGTCTCACTATGCAGTTCAGGCTAGCCTTGAGCTCACTTTTGTAGCCCAGGCTGGTCTCGAACTCACACTGATCCTCCTGCCTCAGCCTTCCGAGTGCTGGGATTACAGGCGTGCGCCACCACTCCTGGCTTAGTCGGGGGCTCTTTACAGTGATTGGGTATCTTAGGTCTAGGTTATAGTCCAAGGGGAATGCTTCTGGTAACATTTGGGCAGCCAATGGGAGTACATTGACCCCCCTGGCCAGAGGGGAGTTTCAACACCCAGGTGACTTCGGGGTAATAGAAACCTAAGTTACAGATAACAGAAGGGTGGTATCGAGGTGGGTCAGCCCTTACACTGTGAATCAAGAAATTCAGAGTCTATTAAAATTATCCCTTCTAGGGCCAGCCAGGTAGTTCAGTGGACTAAATCACTTGCTTAGGCAGACATGGGGACCAGGGGCTCAACCCCCACTGTGCAGTGCCAGCTCTGCCCCTGGGTCACACTGAGTCTGCGACTGAGACTGGGCATGGTATGGAGGCCAGGAGGATCACTATGAGTCTGATCTGTGTAGTGAGACACTGTAGACCCTGCACTGAATACATTTATTCATTCTAAGGAACCTCTGGTATATCAGATGAAAAGTTTTGAACTTAATACTGATTCAGTGACTCTGAAAAATACAGCTAAATCAAGTCTTCTAGCTGCAAAGAACTTATAACTTAAACCCAGGAGCACTGAGAACCAAGGGTACCAGAAAGCGCCCAGAAACAATGGTAATCTAAGAAAAAGTCAGAATGCCTAAACCAGAGTCCCGCTGTTCTTTCAAATCAGTGATGTACTGCAAACAAGCCCAGAGGTTGATGCAGAGCAGAAACATGCCACTGTTGAGCAATCTGCTTTATCAGTTTCAAAGCAGTCCACCCTTAATCAGTACCTAAACAGACCAGGTTAGAATCTGTTGGAGACACCAGATGGCAATACCCTGGATGATTACAGGAGTTGTTTTAGAACCCCAGTGGTTGAACAGCCGCCCCTAGTGTGCCCATCGCTGAACCCTACGACTGATCCCCTACATCTAGCAGCAACAGCAGCAGCAGCAGCAGCAGCAGCAGCAAGTTCCTGTTGCTCCTCTGCAGAACCTGCAGATTGCAGCATCCATAATTGCACACATTTCAGTGAAAGGGAAAATTTGCTCTATATTAAAGCAGATAGGGAGCCGGGTGTGGTGGCGCACGCCTGTAATCCCAGCATTTGGGAGGCTGAGGCAGGAGGATCGGTGCGAGTTCGAGACCAGCCTGGGCTACAAAAGTGAGCTCAAGGTCAGTCTGAACTGCATAGTGAGACCCTGTCTCAAAAAGACAAAAAAAAAAGAAGCAGATAGGAGCGGTACATATCAAAAAGACAAGAGTGACATGTATTCCAAACATAATCTTAGCATTACATTG
>PVJA010048138.1:0-14339 GCA_004027025.1 Myocastor coypus | reverse complement strand
TTTTTTTTTTTTTTCTTATGGCTGACTTAGCCTGCCCTAGGAGCGGGGCTGGCACAGCATGTGGTGCCAGGGATCAAACCCCGGTTCCTGCTGCCTCCTAAGCTTTCCTAAGCAGGTGCTTTAGACCACTGAGCCATCCCGCCGGCCCTTAATTTTTTAATTTTTTTTTTTTTGTCTTTTTGTTTTGTCTTTTTGAGACAGGGTCTCGCTATGCAGTTGAGGCTGGCCTTGAGCTCACTTTTGTAGACCAGGCTGGTCTCGAACTCACACCGATCCTCCTGCCTCAGCCTCCCGAGTGCTGGGATTACAGGCGTGAGCCACCACGCCCGGCAATTTTTTAATTTTTAATTAATTAACATTTAATCAATTTTCTGAGTATTGTTTAATTATAACTTTTGTTTCATGATTCATACTGTATCTTTGTCTTATAATCTACTTATGAGACATGGTATGATACTTTCTCCCAGTATTAGAAACTTTAGAAAGAAAATAAATAAAATATATATGTGTATATAGAAGAGAGTTAGGATAGATATACAGCCAGAATTCGGGTGCCTTCGCCCTTACAAACCTGGGCTTTACACACTCCTGGAACCATAGTTGGCTCTTTAGCAACAGGAAACTGAAAAAGCAGACCCAGCCAGACAGCAGCGCTTGTGCAGGCAACGCTTGGAAAAGCCAAACACAGCAGAAAAAAGCAAAGGCCCGCTCTCTCCTGCAGCCACCAGCCCAACCCGTACCGTGAATGTGACCCCAGGGCTGTGCCCTGAGCCACAGCTCAGTCCTCGTTTTTGACACGGAATCTCACTAAGCTACTGCATGGCCCAGGTGGGGCTCAATCCCGTGATGCCCCCGCTTCGCCTCCCGCAGTGCTGGGAGGATAGGCGTGGCTTGATAGTGTACTTGGAGCGCCTTTCAGACCCCGTGGCCCAGCCTCACTTTTAGTTTCCTGTGGTTCTGGTGGCCGTGTCCACACCATGTGGCTCAGGCCCACACACACGGTTGCACTTCCCTCGTGTTGGTCACCTATGCCTGAAAGGCTAGCAGCTGGCTCCTCTCAAGCCAGGGTCTGCATCCGGGCCCCACGCAGGCCAACACGGCAACTGCCACACCAGGAAACACCATGTCCAAGAATAAGCAAACCACCACTCAGGCCCACTCACAAAGAAGCCACAGAGGCCAAGGGTCTCACTTTTTCTCGCCTATGGAGAGGCGCATGCGCAGTGTTCGAAGAGCTCCGGACAAGGTCAGCACCTGCCCTGCCAGCTCCTGGAAGGCTATGCTGGGATCTGAGCAACATCGCAACTTCCTGAAGTCTGACACGGTCAGGGTCTGTGACCCTGGCTGTAGTCTCATCCAAAGACACTGAGGCTGGGGACGGGCATAAGAACCTGACCTGAATCTCCCAGAGGAAATGTGATGGCCCCAAATTTGTCCTTCATCGCAGCCTGTGTCCTGGAAGCACAAGATCAGATATGGTCACCAACAGAACTGCAAACAGAAAAGATAGGAAACATGGCAGGAGCAAAACCATGCACTTATATACAGGATGTATTAGATAATGGTCCTAAGAAACACGACAGTATTTTTCACACTGAGGGTAGCAGTGGGTAACACTAAAATTATGCTTGGAATGCCTGTCATTCTTGTCTTTTAGATTTGTGCTGCTTCTAATGTAATTTCAGTTACTGCTGTACTCTCTCTCTCTCTCTCTCTCTCACTCTCTCACTCTCTCTCTCTCTCTCTCTCTCTCTCAAATAAATGATTGGCTTACAAGAAAACAAAAAATGATATTAAATGAGAGTAAGAGACTAGGAGAAATGCTGTAGGTTGGACTGGCCACAATTTTATATATACTTAGATTTCTAAATGTCTGTGTTAAAATGTGTAACTGCTTTTATCACATTGTATAGGGATTTATTAGGATATCAATGGTGGATATTAGAATATCCTGATGGAGGATATTGATTCCAAGTTAGGTATAAGATGTTTAATATTCAGAAAGATAGCAATGTTAAGCTCAAGTACCTATGTTATAGAGTAATAGTGTCATGAACCTTCTCTTCTGGAGTGCTAAGAATGTAAGTTTACACAGCACTTGGGAGGCTGAGGCAGGAGGATCGATGCGAGTTCGAGACCAGCCTGGGCTACAAAAGTGAATTCAAGGCCAGCCTGAACTGCATAGCGAGACCCTGTTTCAAAAAGACAAAAAAAAAGAATGTAAGTTTACAGACCAAAAATTAGTGAAAAAGAAGGGCCACAAGGATAGCCAATATTTCGGCTCTGGCCCTTCAAGATCAGTGAGGACTCAGGATGTAAGAGAACCTGTACTGTAACATCCTATAACTCAGGAGTATCCCAAATATTCTGTTCAAGGAGATTATGGGGCCACAGAAGAAAGGGATAGATGATGTATAGGGTGCCTAAGGAGAGTCACCTAGAGAGAAAACATTCTCTAAGGCTTTCACAGAGAGCAAACCAGTCAAGCAATGGCCATGAGTCATCCAGACGGCTGGCACAACAGTACATGGTTTCAAAGTAAATCCTGAGGGGATTTGACTGACCTTGGGAGATACAAAAGTTACATGTTTTGTTATGCAGGTCTTGCTTTAACTTGCCCTTAACCACTCAGCAGAAAAGATTAACCACGAAGCATAAAATGTAAAGCTCAATTATTATGCTGAGCTGTAAAAGGCTTAAATCAACAGCTTCTAACATTGCCAGTTCTACCAGTAACCCATTGCGATTATGGAATACTGGACTGTGTATACAACTACTTTCACTTAGTTCAATGAGAAGAAAATTTTTGTACCAACATTGATTAGAAAGATTATCATTTTTCTGCAAGGACAACAATATACATTTTGTATCAATTATTGGGAATGTACTACTATCATGTTTTTGAAAAAAAAAACATTAAAAAAAGATGGTCACTGACAGCTACGTGTGGTTACTTGGTGCTTGAAACACGGCTAGTCCAGATCCAAGCTCAAAACAAGCAAAAACCATGCTCAGTTCCAAGCCCCCATGCATTAAAAAAAAAAAAAAAAAAGACTGGCCAACGTTTTAATATTTTCCCAGCACTGGGGATTGAACCTAGGGCCTTTGCCCTGAGCTACAGCATCGAGTGTTTTGTTTGCGTGTTTGTTTTTGATACAGAGTGTCGCTAGGCAGCTGGGATTCACAGTGCTTCTCCTGTCTCAGCCTCCCCAGCACTGGGATTACAAGCATGCACCACCCTGCCCAGTTGTGGGGTGGCACAGCAGGCACTACCAGGGATGGAACTCAGGACCTTGCACTTGGCAGGCAGGCCTTATGCTCCCAAGCTGCTGCCTCAGCCCTCAAGCCTTTGTTAGCTAGTTAGTTAGCTGGTGAGTTAGTTAGTTTGTTTGTTTGTTTGTTTGTTTGTCTTGCAGAACCAGGGATCGAACTCAGGACCTTGAACTTGCCATGCAGGCACTTGTGCCCCTGAGCTATCTCCCCAGCCCAAGCCTTTTTTTCACTTTTTAATTTTGAGAGAAAATCTCACTGTATCACTGAGCACTCAGGTTGGACTGAAACTAGGGGCCCCCCCTACCTCACGTTCCTTGTGTTTCCATTTTTGCATCATATATATAATGGATTTACATGTTTATGTTGATTACAAGCTGAAATGATATTTGTGGGACTGGGAGCTCCCTGTAGTCTTGCGGTTGGAAGGGTAGAGCCCAATGCTACATCACCAGGAAGCTTTGGGGGACCACCACCACCATCACCACACACACACACACACACACACACACACACACACAGACACACACACCCCGCCCCAACCTGCAGACCTTACAAGATCTCTAGAGGACTCCTGTGCTCCTCCACCTGTGGGTAGCATCTGCTGTGCATGGCTCTGGCTGTAATGCACGTAGCTGAACGATGTCCTTGGGCTATGGCCATGCATGCCTGTAACCTGAGCCCTCGGGAGGCTGAGGCAGACAGAACGCCAGGCATTCCAGGCCAGCCTGGGCTACATAGTTGTTTGAGGCCAGCTTGAACTAGTGAGACCAAACCGAAAATTAAAATAAAGAGGAGGGCAAAGCTGGAGATAAACAGACTCTTCGTGAAGTCCCACGACGCGGTAAGGACAAGGGCAGGCGGGGCCCTCACGTTTTCTTACCATCTGGCAGCATGAGGTAGGGCTAGTTACTTCCATTCTGTGTCCTCTCCACGGAAAATGACCCCGCCTCCTCACCACCAGCTGGTCAGCTCTCCCTCAGGGGGGAACACCCACGGTCACCTGAACCCCAGACACTTGAGCTGAGAGTCACTGGCAGGTCTCGTTCAGCTCCATGTGGGCATCTAAGCTCAGCAAACCCGCTGAAAGCTCCTCTAGCCAACCGGGGCCACTGTGCCCCTAACCCTCAGGACAGCCTCTCAGTATGCAGGAAAATGTTTCCCAGTGAGTCCTAAGTTGAAGATTTCGTAAACAGTGAGTTGCTTTTAAAACTCACTTTTAAATTAAATTTAAATTATTGAAGAGGCTGGAGAGATAGCTCTGTGGCACAAGTGCCTAAAGTGCCTGCCTGGCAAGTGCAAGGTTGTGAGTTCAAACCCTGGTCCCATAAAAGAAAGAAAGAAAGAAAGAAAGAAAGAAAGAAAGAAAGAAAGAAAGAAAGAAAGAAAGAAAGAAGAAAGAAAGGAAGGAGATAAACAGAGGCAAAGCTTGTATACTAAAAAAAAAAACTAGAAAAAAAATTGAAAGATTTCTTTGGGGGAATTTAAAATGCCAATATAGGGGACCCGGCGGGATGGCTCAGTGGCCTAAAGCACCTGCTTGGGAAAGCTTGGGTGGCTTCAGGGACTGCAGTTCGATCCTCGGCACCACATGCTGCGCCAGCCCTGCCCTCGAGGTGGGCTGAGCCGGCCATGAAAATGAGTGAATAAACAAACAAAGGTTGTGAAACAAAATAATAATAATAATAATAATAATAATAATAATAATAATAATAATAATAATAAATAAATAAAAATTTTTAAAAATCTTTAAAAAAATAAATAAAATAAAATGCCAATATACCACAGGTAGATTGGAATGAAGCCCTCATTACCCAAGATGACCCCAGTCTATTTCTGTTCTACTAGTGAAATTGGTCAAGAGGACCCCTTTTGCAAACAGATCATCATGTCACCTCAATATTCAGTGTGACTCAAGCAGGAAACTTCACTCAGCAGATCAGCTCTCGCGGGTTTAGTCCCATACCAAAAGGATAGCATGTGAGCACACATTTATAGGCTGAGATGTGGGGCACCTGGTTGTCCGTGGCCTGCTCTAGCTGCTATTTCCCAGCTCACAGCCCAGACCCAGACCCAGGTCCAACTCTCTGGCACCACCATGGCTCCCAGCCCTCAGGGGAAGAGGAGCTCAGAGGTGCAGGGAAGAGGCGTCCCCACAGCCTCCTCTGTCACATTGCCACCAACATGCCCCTCTGGGTCCTGATCCGAGGTCCTGTCGCTGCACCCCAGCCTCATGTGAGGTTCCCAAGGCCAGGAGCGGCTCTACGAGAGAACAGCAGGGATTCCAAAGGAGTGACACTGGCTCACTGCTCATCTGTCTGATCGCTGCTGCTGCACCATTGTGTTCCCCTGGCAGTGACAGTAACACATATCCAGCCCTTATTAGGTTCTGCTTCCAGGGCTGAATACTTTGCAAGTAACCCATTTCACGTGACCTCCATAATAGTCCAATGAAGCAGTTACTATACCCATTCTGCAGAAAGGAAACTGAGGCACAGAGAGAGAATATAATCTGCCTCACACAAGCCCTAAGGATGGGAACTCAGGCAGTCAACCACCTGCCACCCCCTCTGATAACCTCTCTTCCACCTGCTTGCAATAATCACCAACAAAGGCAGTACAAAACCGCCTTCAAACCCATGGGCAAGATGTGGTGAGAAAAGACCCCTCTAACCCTGGCCTCACCAGCCAGACAAAATGCTCCTGCTCCTGGGCAGCAGCTTCTCCATCTGTCATAATGAGGAGTTAGATCAAACTTTTGTGAAGAGCCCTGTGGTATTCTCCAACATTCTAGAAAGTTCTAGAACATTCTGGATGGGAAGGAAAAGTCCTTGTACCCAGCATCACCCAGGACCACTTCTAGATGTTTTATTTTAGGGACCGCATTACATACTTGTTTCCTTGGAGAGAAAAAGCAATATTTAGAAAAGCACTAAACAAGGACATGTCTTGGAGCTTTCACTGCCCACACTGTAGGCGCAGAAGGGACAAGGGAGAAGGCAGTGGCTTGCAGATGAAGCTGAGAGGAAGAAGCCTGGGTCAACCTCCCTGGGTCAGACAGCTGTGCTCTTTGGTCTGAGTAGAAACAAGGAGGAGTATGACTTGACCAAGAGTCAGAGAGGTGGGAGAACATTGTGACACCAGGACAGAGAGGCCAGAGCAGAGCCCACAGGGACAAAACCTCAGCTCACTGCATCCTCAGCCCTCCCCCAGCCAGCCCTCCATCCCCGCCCATCAGCCCATTTCACAGAGGACAACAATGAGCTCTAGTCAAGGCTTGTGGCTTCCCAAGTTCACCCACTATCTCACACACCCAGTCACTGATCACCAGCCCATTCCTTGGACACCAAGGTCTGGGTCCCTTCCATATTTAGCAGCTCCTGGGAACGTTCCCAGAGGAGGCAAGGTCGAAACAGGATCACACAGGAAGTAAGAAGCCGCTCCGTGTTCACCACACCGGCCCCCACCTCCAGGAACAACAAAGCCGTGCAGTTGCATTCACGAGGTCAACAAAGGCCCTGTGAACAGTCAAAGGATGCACAGGTGCGACTGTCCACGATATCCTGCCATCAGGGCACAAAAGCACAGAGCCTCACAACACAGGACACAGCCTCGCAGGGATGTCGGCACATTTCTGTGTCCAGATGTGTGAGCATTGGGGCAACACCTCAGACATCTAAATCCACGTCTTCCTATGAAGCCATGATGGCACAGCTTCCGATGTAGGCTGCAAGCCCAGCCTTACACAGGACAAGCAGGGAGACACATGGCCCCCCAGAGGTAGACACAACCTGGTTGCTCAGCCCTGGGTCAGCACAGCTGAAAGATGACAGCGAGCAAGAAAAAGACCCAGCCCCAGCCCCAGCCCCAGCTGTCCCCGCTACGCACCGCCAGACCCAGGGACCGCCAGACTCCTCCCAGCTCAGCCCTGGCCCCTTGCTCTGGCGGGCGGCAAGCATGGGACGCTCAGCAATTCTGTGCCTATCCTCTCAGCATCAGCCCCCACTTTCCAGCCTAGGCCCCCGCTCTTCCCAAAACGACCCACGTTGACAGCGAAGTTTGTCTCCCCAAAGCCCCTTGTCCCAGTAAAGCCAGCTAATTCAGACTCCCCCCTCCCCGCTCTTAATAGGCCGCGTAGCCGAGCCTTCTAATTAATACCACATGTTCCCCTCAGCTGTCACCCTGAATAAATGTTTACAGAACTATTAACGGACTGTATTTGTAAACCGGGACTGCGCAGCTTTGGGAGTCATGTGGTGTACATTTTCTCCTCAAAGATGGGAAAGGCTTAGCAATAATAAATACATTGTTTTGCAGGGGTGGGAGCAAGGCGTTGCCTGAAAAAAAAATTTATTGCGAGCTTCCTGAGACAGCGGGGCTGTGTGTACGTGAGGGTCTGGAGCTCTCCCCAAGTTCATGAGAGCAGTGGGGGGCCAGGTAGGGGCTTGCAGAGGGGAGGATGCCAAGCAAAGAGAAAAGTGCTAGCCGGAGGCACGAAGGCCCTAGCTGATTCAGGCCCCTTTGCCCAACAGCTGAGTTTTCTTCTCACGAACTCAGTCTTCCCATCTAGAAAGTGGGAGGTTGGGGTCCGTAAGAACAGTTCCTCTTGGATCCAGATGTCTTTCTCTTGTCCTATCTGCACACAACAGCTCAGATGGTTTTGTGTCTCTTTTTCAAACACCCAGGGCCCTAAAGATAAAGCACTAAAGCTAGGTGTGGTGGTGCACACCTATAGTCCCAGCACTCAGGAGGCTGAGGCAGGAAGATCCCAGCAAATTCAAAGTCACCCTGGACTGCATAATGAGACCCTGTCTTATTAAAAAAAAAAAAAAAAAAAAAAAAAAAAAGATAAAATCCTTATATCTGAGTGTGAGCTACCCATCCCAGCCTCACTGGCCCTGCTCACCACTCCAGCCTATCTCTAATCACTCCTGGCCCCAACTCCAGTCATGCTAAATGTGCTTGCTCTGTCCTGGAAGGAACCTCGCCCATGTCAGCTCTAAGGTTTTGCCTGTGCCGGGTCCCCTGGCAGGAGTACCCTCTTCCCCATGTTCCCCCTTCTATTTCTCTTTCCCTACAGGGAAGTAGCATCTCACAAAGTCACTCAGTCGCCCAGACTGGGCTTGAACTTGAGATCCTCCTGCCTCAGCCTCCCAGAATGGAAAGATTACAGACATGTGCCCCTGTGCCTGGCTGAGTATTGGTCTTTTACAATTATCACACCTTAACTGACTGGGAGAGAATCAGATCATACCCATGTGGACAGCTCAGCAGAAACCTAAAATGGAAAAAGGGAAGGAAGGAAGGAAGGAAGGAAGGAAGGAAGGAAGGAGAGAGAGAGAGAGAGAGAGAGAGAGAGAGAGAGAGAGAGAGAGAGAAAGAAAGAAAGAAAGAAAGAAAGAAAGAAAGAAAGAAAGAAAGAAAGAAAGAAAGAAAGAGAGAAAGACCTAAATCAATGAGGGTGTCCATTGGATGAAATGGCTGTAAGGTGAACTGCCCTAAGCCGACACCTTCAACCAAGGCTGCTGAATGAATGTAGGGTGGGAGGGACAGGGTCAAGTTCTCTCCTCTCTCAGAGGGGTTAATTAAATCACTAAATATGATGATGTCTGGGATCGTAAGAGCTGAGATTCTTTTATTTTATTTTTTCAAATAGGAATCTGGTTATCTAATCCAAGCTGTCCTCAAACTCATGATCCTCCTGCCTCGGCCTCCTGAGTAGCTGAGATTACAGGCTGGAGCCACCACCATGCTCTGCTGTAAGAGCTGGGATTTAAACCCATACCTTTGGTGTCTAAAAGCCCAGGCTAGCCGGGCGTGGTGGCTCACGCCTGTAATCCCAGCACTCGGGAGGCTGAGGCAGGAGGATCAGTGCAAGTTCGAGACCAGCCTGGGTCACAAAAAGTGAGCTCAAGGCCAGCCTGAACTGCATAGCGAGACCCTGTCTCAAAAAGACAAAAAATAAATAAATAAAAATAAATAAAAGCCCAGGCTCCTGCCCACACAGTGACCTCCATCCCCCTAGCAGCTGCTAGGCCCAGAGTTACTGCTACCCCACGCCTACTGATCTGGGATGAAACCTGTCACACTTGTGGATAGAAATAGATTTAGCAAGCTGCTCCAGGTCTTTCTCGGTTGTGCCAATGAAACCCTGGAAGGTGCCAGCTGAATCTGCAAACCACAGAAAAGGTGAGGGTGAAAGTGACCTTAGACACGTCATAGCAAAGGACTCACACTCTGAAGGTCTCTGTCCTCCCCCTCCTCACCCCTTCTTCCGGTCTTGGCCACTTCTCTGTCATTGCTGAGACAAAATACTAGACCTCCAAAAGTAAGGAAGGAAAGGTTTATTTCGCTCAGTTAGTGGAGGTCTTAGTCCATACTCAGCTGGCTCCAGGGAAGAGTGGCACATGGCAGAGGGCGGCTCTTCATGGTAGCAGAAAACAGCAAAACAGCAAGAGCCAAGAAGGAGCAGCAGTGGCAGCAGTGGCAGAGGCAGGCCTCTCCCCTTTCCTTCTGTCACCCTCAGGCTGTTCGTCCCAGGCTGGGTGTACACCCACACTCATAATGCCAGCAGTACTCACACCCACTGGTTCATGATTGGTTCATGATTGAACCAATCACTGAGGTCAGGGTGGAAAGCTGTGATTGGCTGTTCCTACTGACTGCCCCATGTTCAGAATAGGGGGAAGGATTTTCACAAGGAAGAGGATTGTATTGGTCAGGGTTTTACTTAGAGGAAAAGAAGAGATATATAAGGAATAGATATTAACACAAAATATATAATTTATAAGGAATTATAAGATTGGCTTACAATAGTCAGCCACAGAGTCAGATGAGAAAGCGTGCACAGGGCATCTGCATGCTCCGGACTGAAGAATTCAATCCCGAGGTCTGGACTTCACTGCAGCACTCCGGGGAAGTCTCTATCCATCCGCTGATGGGTCTGTGCTGGAAGACTGAAGTGTCTGTAACGGACGCTGAAGAGTCTGAGACGGATGACGAAAGATCCAAGCTGGAGGCCGAGGAGTCTACCTGCAAGCCAGATGATGAAGTCCAGGCTGAACGCGAAGACTGAAGCTTCTCCAACGAAGTGAAGTCTTGACTCCTTCCTCAGCCCTTTAAAAAGTCTCTTTGTGCTCAGTCATTCTGACGTAGGCCCATTGCATCCTAGGGTGGAACCAATCATACCCCAGGAGGATCGGTCTTTGATCCCGCTCTAGGGAGGGGCTAATCGTATCCTAGGTGGGCCCTGGTCATGCTCCAGGGGGGAACCAATTGTACCCTAGGGCGGGGCTCCCACCAACAGGGAAGGAGCCATTCAGCCAAGTTGACATAATGTATCAACCACTACAAGGATAAAGATGTAACCAAAAGAGGGGTGTTGGGAAAAACAAAACATCAGTTATTCGTGACACAGGTTCTAGGCTCGTGTTGGAACGAGGCCTCGTATTCTCCAGCTTTCACCTCTGGGGAAGAGAGAGACAAGTCAACACATAACAAGACCCACTGGGCGCCTGCTACGTCACAGGAAGCAGACAGGGCCTTTGACTTCCCCCGAGTAAATTTCCAACAGCACTACTTGAATGGAGGGACGACAGAAAAGCGGGAAGCATAAAAAGAGCCATAAAGACAGAACTGCCTATGGCTTCGCTCACAGCAGCACACAGTAGGCGCTCAAGACAAGGGTGCAAAAGGACTAAGTTAAGTGAGTCAGAGCGGCGTGTGAGGAACAAGGACCAGCAGGTGCCACCACTTGGTCACGAAACTCCAGAGTTGGACCAGGTGGGCCCCAGCGCCCACAGGAGCAGCAGATGGCGAAAATCACTTCGGCCACCGGAGCCTCGTTTTCGCTGTTGTTCTCCATCAGTGGGAGTTGCACCCCGACCCCGTCGTTGGAGGATGAGGAGAAATACCCCCTCCCAAGCCCCCAGGATGGCGCCAGGGCACCATGAGGCTCCAATCTGGGGCAGAAAACAGACGACACTCTTTATAAAAAATCCTACTTCCTTCCCAGGGAGCCAAATCGCGCAAATCTTCATTTCATACAAGTGTTACTTATTTACTTGTTTCTGAAACAGAGCAAGCCAGTCAGGGCTTTCGGTAAGAGCCGCCGTGGTCCCTGCAGCAAAAGTTGTCCTGCGGAATCTCCACAGTGAATTGACAACGCCTTTCGCTGGTTTCCTTCCAACCAACAGACACCACTGTTACGGACCTCGCCGCTCTGGCCCTCCTGGCTGGCCGGTTCACATGTTTAAAACAAGTGAGAAATACCAATGCTGTTGAAATAACAACGCCTTTAAAATTGCTGCTGACGTCCTAGAGCACACAGCGCAGAAGGATGCAGTCCTGTGATGCTTCATTGTGAACGCCATTAAGTCTTCTCCTCAGAGCCCAGAGCCAAGAGTTTTCCAGATATTGGCAACCACCGGAAGGTAAAGGAGCAGCCAGGCCAAAAAGGATGTTGAAACTATTTCGAGTGCTCTACAAATCCACGTGAAATGTCTTGCCTTTTTCGCTCCAACTCCTTCCTTTCCGCCTCGCTTCGCCACCTCCTCCTCCTGCCGGCTGCCCCTCCTTCCTCATCTGTGATAGTGGAAGTATCTACCACCCGGAAGTCATCAACAAACCAGTACACAGATGTGACCTGCCTGGGCCCACACTGGAGAGCACCTCTGTCTTCCTCTCCGCCTGGTACTTCAACAAAGCCGTACCTCCCACCTCTCCTGGATTGAAGACTCTTTGGCCAGGGGTTCAGCCAGATGAGCTTGGCTTTCAATCGCACGAACACTCTACCTCTCACCTCAAGCCCTGGAATTTCTGGCCGCCCCACAAGTGTGGCTGGTTTCAGGGCCTGCACTCTGTCCTGTAGCCAAGCAGCCTGGGCTGAGCCAGCAGATTGTTCCTATTTCAAACATTGTTTCCCCGGGGCCCGAGCCAGAGCTGTTTCCTGGGCACGGGGCCTGCACAGTTGTAGAATCCTGTACTTAGAAAAGGACAGTCCCTCTAGGCGTGGTGGCTCACACCTATAATGCAAGCATACGGGAGGCTAAAGCAGGAGGCTCGTCGAGAATTCCAGGCCAGCTGGGTCTACATAGGGAGTTCGATGCCAGCCTCGACTGCAGAGTGAGACCAGAGTCTAGCGCTAAACTTAAGTCCCTGCAGTCGCTATCTTGAAACACCACTCATGAGCAGGAAGGTCCCTGTGTTCGCTTTACACCTGGCCTTGACTGAAAGGGTCAGTGGTGTCTAGCGCTGTGAGCCAGGCACCACAACCCAACAAAGTCCAGCTGCTGTCCGAGCCAAAGTGCACATCCTGTAGGACTTAGACCCAGCCTAGGACCCACGTAACAGTGGCCTATTTTTTGTGACTTTTAGGACTTGGGGGAGTTGGGCAAAAAAAGGACATGAATTAACTACAGATGATACTCAAATGAGGCAAAAAAAAAGAAAAGGTAAGAGAAGCAAATATAAAGGAGCACATGCCAGGCATGGTGGCTCACACCTGTAATCCCAGCACTTGGGAGGCTGAGGCAGAAGGATTGGTGCAAGTTCGAGACCAGCCTGGGCTACAAAAGTGAGCTCAAGGCCAGCCTTAAGTGCATAATGAGACCCTGTCTCAAAAAGACAAAAAATAAATAAATAAAGAAAGAAAGAAAGTAGCACAAAAGACTTTTCTCAACCCTCATTAAGCCCCAGACCCCAAATTATAACCCCAACCACCACACCACATACCCTTGCGTATAGCTCTCAGAAGGTACTGATTCGCCGTGTGCTTTGGGGTAAGTCCCTTCTCAGCCTCTGTTTACCCATCTATAAAATGGGCCAGCTCTGTCATCCTGGTACACTTTTCTTCTCCTGAGCTTAACAAGGGGTTTGTAGATGTTGGCCCCCAGCACTGGCTACATCTGAGCCCCAGGGTCGATCATGAAAGCTCTTGTCCCTGGGCCCTAACACTGGGAGCGCTAATTCAGAAGATCAGGGGTGCCACCTAGGACTATTTTAAACCAATCCCCTTAGTCAATTTTGATTAGTAGTTTTGAGAACCACTGGGTGGAAGCATTCAAAACCGTTCACTCATCATTGAGCGAACCCCCAGCGTGTATTCCCTCCGGGCCTCTTCTAGTGCAGAGCAATGCAGAGATCCTAAGGTTTCTCTGACTGCAGGGACCCTCCAACTTCTGACTCCTGGAAGAACTTCAGGAACAAGCCCGTGGCAAGGATTTCCCATGGGCCGGCTGCTGTGCCGAGGGCTGAGTGCACCTCAATCAGTCACGCTGGGCTTTTCCTTCCCCAAAGTGGCCATGCCAACACCACCAGTCCCCCATGTCACCCAGAAGATGGTCCCAAGCCCAGCCAGCAGTAGAGATCATTTCTGTGCCCCTTGAAACTGGCTGGAGTTGGAATTTTGTGAGCTCCCTGTTGACTGGAAAAAAAAAAACAAAGTGACCCTCTGTGACCTCCAGATGATGTCAGAAGGAGCGACTTTTCTGCCACGGCTTTGTGCCTACCTCGGAGCGCCCGTCCTGAGGGCCTGGCCACGGTCTGCTAAGAAGGCCAAGGAGCCACACAGCCATGCCGCGTGGGGCCTGCCAGCCTTCTGCCCCAGCAGTCTGCAGGCCTCAGGGCAAGACCTCCAAGCCTCTGCTGCTTGCTTGTTGATGGCTCCAGGACTCCACTGTCAGGAGATAGGTCTCCTGGCTGCACTCTTCCCCACTTGCAGATTTATGAGGAAAATCAATGTGGCCACTGTCTTAACCCACAAAGAGTTAGGCTATTTTGTTTTGTTTCTTACCTAGCAACAGGAACCCATCATATGAGCCACTGATGCTCTCCACCTGTATGAGCCAGGTACAAGTATCGCCCTTCTGCGAATCAGAAAACTTAGCAATAAGGTGAAGCCCTTTTGGCCAGACATGGTGATGCACACCTGTAATCCCAGCACTCGGGAGGCTGAGCCAGGAGGATCGGTGCAAGTTTGAGACCAGCCTGGCCTACAAAAGTGAGCTCAAAGCCAGTCTGAACTGCATAGTGAGACCCTGTCTCAAAAAAAAAAAAAAAAAAAAAAAAAA
>PVJA010048137.1:0-14359 GCA_004027025.1 Myocastor coypus | reverse complement strand
TTAATGTTTAGTTGTTTGATCAATCTTATATACCTATATGTATTAATCTAAACTGATCCGATGATGAAAATATGTAATATAACCATTGTTAAATTTAAACAATAAAAGAATTGGAAAAAAAATATGACTCTACTTTTTATACCTCATGGTTAAACTTTTCTGCTGCATGGCTAATACCAAGTTAAAGCAAAACCTATATAACAAAAAATGTAACTTTTATATCTTACAAAGTCAGTCACATCCAGATGGCTGACACTAACAAAAGATCTACAAAACACTGTACATTCAAGAAATTCAAATAAAAGCAACATTGAGATTTAATCTCATCCAGGTAAAATGACTATCATCAAAAAATCAACCAATAACAATCCTGGAGGGGCTTTAGAGGAAAAGGAACCCTTCTCCACTGCTCTTCAGAGTATAGACTGGTATAACCACTTTGGGAAATAAGTGTGTCACTTCCTCAAAAAAAATTAGGGCTAGAGGTCCCATCAACCAAGCTATTCTTCTGGTATCTTCCAAGAAGAACTAAAAATATCATGCCATAGAGTTTTATTGCACTCATGTTAGTAGTAGCATCATTTGTCATAGTTAAATCTTGGAACCAACCCAAATTCCCTTCAGCTGAGGAATGAATTTTAAAAATGGTCTTTTTACACAACAGATTACTACTAAGTCATAAAGAAGGTTAAAATGGAGACTTTGGATAGTCACATAGCTCAGTGGGTTAAAGCACCTGATTGAGAGTGGGCATGATGGCACATGCCTGTTGTCCTAGAAGTGCTTAGGAAGGATCACTGCAAGTCTGATCTGTGTACTGAGACCCCGTAGACTCTGTACTAAATATGCAAAAAGAGTAAAGCAAAATAAAATGGAGACATGTATAGGCTAATGGGTGCAACTTGAAATCATACTCATAAGTAAGATATGTACACATCAGATTGTCTCGTTTGAGGATTTGAAAGAGTCAATAAGGTCTAAAATGAACAAGAGAAATGGCTAAATAGGAAAAAATATTCAAAGAGAAAAAGAAATTAGAATGGGTGAAAGGGGAACAAACAGTAAGGGAAAGTCAGTTGTACTCCTCGTGTCTCTTAGATCATTAGCCTCTGCTAATATCAATTGGAGAAATTTGCATGCCCATATTTTATATCTTGAGCATCTACTTTAAAAACAACATAGGATATATTAACTATTGTTACTTTCCTATTATTTTGTTATGAAATTTTGTTTTATCTTCTCTCCATAAAATAAAAAAAAATGGTATGTAGATTCCTTAAAAAATATATATATCCTTTTATCCTGTTATACCAAGGTTTAGTATACTGCTTAAAGAATTAAAACAGCATACTAATGTGATACATGCTTGGAAGGCATGAAACATTCTAGACGCCCATCAACTAAGGAATGGATAAAGAAATTGTCATATATCTACATGTCGATAAATATACAAATGGATGAATCGATGGATACATAGAGTGAATTCGGACATTAAAAAAAAAAAATCACATCAGGTAGGAAAATAGGTAGAATCAGAGACTGTTGTGTTAAGCGACACAGCCTGAAGCAGCCAGCCTACACGTGTGTACCTGACCAAGAGGCAACAAAGGTGAAACATGGGCAGACACAGAATAGGTTAACATGGAGGGCCAAGTACCTCTTGCCCCATTTGACAGAGCTCCAAGCGACTGGAGCATCATGGCTTTATTCATTCAGACATAGGTACGAGCAGTGTGTGTCACCCAGGATTCATCTGCCCCCACCATCCTCGTGAACAGCAGGATCTCAGCGGCCTCTCCTTTTCGCTGTGTGTCAGCACACTTGCCCACCACTTGCTCCCCAGGGCTCACGGCGGAAGCCAATTAGGCCTTCAGTCTTCCTAACCATTCTCCCACCTAGCCAGACTCAGACAATGAACTCCAGCACCACGTTTTCGCTCATATGAGTAGCTTAGATGGAAGGAAGGAAGGAAGGAAGGAAGGAAGGAAGGAAGGAAGGAAGGAAGGATTGCCCAGTTTAGGGCTATATTTCTGTCTTCCTTGCTGTTAATTAATACCACAAAGGTAAATCCCAGCCTATGATGAATGGAAACATTACATACCATGTCCAGTTCTGATCCACAAAATGCTCTTCTCTTCTCTTTTTCCCTAATAGAGGGGAATCCCTGGGACGGAGCAGTAGAGGGAGCATTGGAAAGTCCAGATAGTCAGGTTGACAAGGCCTCTATCGGTCGGGGTTCCTGAAAGACTGTGGAGCAAAGCTACTACACTTATTTTCCTGTCCATCATGGCATATGAGAAAGAAATAAGCATGTATTATATTTGAGCCATATAGACCTTGAAAATCTATATGTTAAGACAGTTGGCCTACCCTCACTGAGGAAGATTATTTCTAAAATCTTTAATAAACAAGGCTTCCTGGGTAGCTTTTTTCAAGACTCAAGAGTGTGTTAAAGTTTAAATTTAAAATGCACCCCAAAGCAGCATGACCCTCTGCCACACCACTGCTGTCAGGGACACAGCCAATGGCGGACCAAATCCTCCGAGAGTCTGAGCCTAGGAAGCCTGTGCTCTACTCTCAGGACTCAGGCTTTGGGGTCCAGTATTGTGACAGCCGACACAACATGACTGCTTTCTGTGACTACACCTCTACCTGGAAAAGATTTTTTTTTTTTTTTTTTCTGCTCCCTGAGATTTCCTGCTTTCTGAAACAGGAAATAGAGCAGTTATGTATCATATTTATCCTGCGGCTGAGTCAAAGAAAAGGCTTGGGAATGCCAGTTCCTTTTTGTACCCTAAACGAAGAGAGCTGCTTTATATTTCCACAGTAACTCAACGTTAGCATCTTCGCTAAGTTCTTCCATGAAATGGTTTTACTAAGAGACATCAGTAACGTGTGAAGTGGGCAATAGTGGAACAGTTCATTCAGAAGTACAGCGGTTTCCTGAAAACCCCAGCCTCAGAATTTGTGGTTTGGAAACCAGAGAAAAGAGTTGTTTTGTAATAATGTTTTATTTTTAAAAGAGAAAGAAATACTGAGTTGTTTAGTGACTATTCCACTTCCCAAGCCTCTTGCTCAGTAAACAGCGCCAAGGAATTCCAGTGGCCTTTTGTACACATGGTTTGGCAAGTGTTTTATGCTTAAAGGTACACAAAGTTTTTTCAAATCAAATCAAACTGCCCAAATTGTAATCTTTGAGAACTAGGTCATGTTTATCTTAACTGTATCCCAGGGATCTAAGGGAAGCCCTTCAAAATTAATAATGAATTGTGAGTGTAAATCTGATGAAGTATTTATGACATGGACATTATATCAAGTAAATTTATGCTGATTAATTTTATTACATTGAATGTTAAAACAATTAGAAATAATTTGGGTCATTACTTAAGACCATCACTGACATAGATCAGAGCTCTGAAAGTGTAAATCGTGAATAAACACAGTATTTACTGTGAGGCTGCTGAGATGATAGTGCGCATAGTGCCACTGACTTCCAGGGGACTCCACTTGGCATCTAAAGAGCTCCATTGCTTACAGTTCAGTTTTCTGATCATGTGGTTGAGTACATTCCATAGCTACCTCTGACAGGATAATTCCAGTGTGTCATTTCATAAGAATATTGAACTAGACCCTAACTTGGCAGTTATCTGAGTACTACAAATACCCAAGGGGTTGTTTTGATGGGAACAGGGCCCCAACCACTCTGAAATATTCATGCTTAACCTCTACAGCTCAACCTAAGAATTCCCTAGCCCAGAGTTTGTATTTAGTCTACTAGGCTGGGCTAATAAACTAGTAGTACAGTTTTAGAAAAATAATACAGAATTGCCCAAGGCTCAGGGATGACTTTAGGATAAGGATCACTACTAAAAGCCCATGGTGTTTGTGTGTTGCGGTCACCATGCCTTCCTGACTGAGGATTCCCAAGGCCCACAGTAAGCCCTTTAAATAGAGTCTCACATATCAAACATGCAGACACACACAAAGTCCTCTGACATGCCTGAGAACTAATACCCATCCCCATTCATAAACTTCAGCTACTTTGAAAACAGACTAGACTACATCTTCCTCCTAGAAGACTCAATAGATGTTTAAGCAAATCAGAGTTAAACCACAGAATCCAGTTCCTTGAAATATTTTAAATTAACTACAGCTCTATTATCTTCTTATAAACTAATGTGCATATATTTGGTTTAAAGCTAGAAACTATGAGTACACAAAAGGTGAATTCACAATTCTTCCACCCTTCGGTGGCTGTGATTAAACCTTTGATGCATGTCTTTGTGGTGTGGCATCATTCAATATGGTAGTCACTAGCCACATGAAGCTGTGGAGAAGTGGAAGTATAACTCATCCAAGCAGAAATCTACTCTCATCCAAGGGTCCTTGAGCCCTAAGCCACAGAGGAGTAGGTCCATGGCCTGTTGGGAATCAAGCGGCACAGCTGGAGCTGAGCAGTGGATGAGTAAGAAAGGCTTCGTCCATATTTATAGCTCCTCCCCCAGTCATTACCACCTGAGCTCTGCTATGAGTTGACCTGGATTGCATGCTCATTATGAGAGTTCCGGTTCTGAGGAAGAGGGGTACATACCCATTCACATAAGTAGACAGGTTTGAATAGACAGAGACCTTAAGAAATCCTTTGGTACCACTGTCATATCAAAAACCCTATCAGAGAGTGGTTATCAGGATTCACAGGGGCAGTGAATTAGTGCACTTCAGTTGTACAACTACATATGGTGGCAGACTTCAAGTCAGACTCGGACACTTCTTTTAGGCTGTGTCTGTCTTGTCCATCCACAATTTCCTGCACTGTGTGCTACCTCTCTCCCAGCTTAGGTAAATCAAAAAACCAACCCTGGCCAAAGTGTGTGAAAAACAAACATCACTGAAGTGATACCTTTGAAAAGGTGGGAAAGGACCAATGATAAGAGAACACAAGGTTCTTAAAACTACCAACAAAAAGAAAACTGCGCTAAAAAGAAAGCTCAAGGCTATACTTAACCTGTAGGTTCATTGCACATGGTGGCCCATGTTCTGCTAGAACAATTTGTATAAGATCCTGTGGCTGGCTAGCTGATGAAGCCAGAAAAGCATCAAAACAGCTTTACCATACTTGAGGCCAAGCAACCTGCATTAAAAGATGACCTTCTGGGGTTTTTCAAAAGATAAAACTATGAAAAAGAACAAAAGCAATTATTTTTCCCATCTTCTTTCCTTTCCTTCATCTTCATTGTTTGTTCCTTATGTTCAGATCCTTTCTGTTTTACTATATCTATTTTACCTATATTTTATTTTTTCTTTCAGATTCCTATGCTAGGGAGACAATATGATATTTACACATTTGAGTTCAATGTATTTCACTTATGAATATAGCCTCTAGTTGCATAGATTTACTTATAAAGTCCTCAAGTCTATCTTTCTCTATAGTGGAGTAATGCTCTGTTGTAGAAAAATACCACAACTTCTTCATCCATTCCTCAGGTGATGGGCATTTCAGTTGTTTCCAAGATTTGGTTATGACAAACTGTGCTGCTTGCTATACACATGGGTGCACATATATCACTGTGGTTTGATTTCAGTTATTTTGGAAAAACACTTGAAAGGGGATAGCTGGGTCAGATGGGATCTCCAGGCCTACTTTGTTAAAGATTCTCCACACTGATTTCCATAGTGGCTATACCAGTCTACATTCCCACAAACAGTGGGAAAGCACTCCTTTCTCTCCATAGCCTCTGCAGTATTTGTTATGAGTTGATTTCTTTATGACAGAGAAAAAAAAAAGAAAGGGGAAAAATCATTTAAGAATATATACAGGATGGCTGACATGATAGTATCACTATTTCTATCAGTTCTTTGAAAATAGAAGTTAATGTTTAAAATGTTCACTTTGACTAACTTCACATGCTTGTTCTATAATTTGAGCAACTACATCAAAGGCCAAAATATGCAGTGCAAAAATCACAGTTGAAAACCTCTCATTTTGTTCTTCTAAATGTTTACTATGTCTAATGTTTTATCAATTATGATTATACTCTCTAAAATATTTTTTAAAAATTAAAAAGGATAAGGAAAAAATTAAGGTTTATTGAAAGCAAGCATTCGTGTTCAATTATTTGTCCAACCTTGCATACCTATATCTGCTAATCAGAGTCACAGATTTGACAATAAAAAATGTAATATAACAACTATTGTTAATTTGCTATGCTTGTTTTGAAAATCTATGTCATATGCATCGTCGTGCTATTGTATTTCTGTATTTGCTTTTGCTGTATGCTTATGCTTTTGTTTTCATTTATGCTCTTAAAAATAAAATAAAATTCAAGAAAAGCAATCATGGCAGGCCACTATTTCATCAATTGGATCTTCGCAGAGCGCATCACTCTTGAGCGGCCAACTGCACTGCTGAAGCCAAGAAGCCCTTTAGGATTGGCAAAGAGTTGATCCTGCCTACTGCTAAGGACATTGAACTTTGAGGAAAGGCTGCAGTTCAAAAAGTGCCATGGTCCTCTCTCTCAGCAGCACCCTATCTAGATGTATCGATGAAACGACAGAAGGACAACCGCTAGAGAAGATCACTGAGTCACCAGAGCACATAATCCCAGGTGACAAGTCTCCCAGTATTGACAACAAAACAATATGGCTTGATTTTGCCCAACATGTTTTTCAGTGGGATTTTCATGAGGATGCCTTGTGGACACTTGTGTTCGCCAACCAACATGACAGCACAGTTTCTGCAATTATTAAGCCTTCAAATGATTACATATGAGGAAAACTGGATGGACAGACAGACAGACAGACAGATGCAAAATGGCTGTCATAACTAGACAATTTGCTTGTCTCACTACTTGGATTGAGAGGTTGCTTTCGGTTAGCATTTTCAAGTGGCTCACGGATCGCAAATGTGGGAATAGATCCTCAGTTTTCACAGTTAGAGACTGCAGCAAGAAAAAATAAGCAGACCCCTGGGAAAGGTGCTGCGCCTGCAGAAGCCTTTTCACTGCTAAGATTCAGAACTTGAGGAGAGTCCTACTTACTGTGCAGGTGGTGGCATGCTACTGAGTACCAGTCGGCAGCACAAGACAGAGCCCACTCGTAGCATTGGAGGACAAAAGCACCTAATTATATCACAAGAGCCCGGGAAGAAGAGGGGAAAAGAGGAAGTGAGACCAATTAATTTGGGGACAGATTATGAATATGGGGTTTTAAACATTCTCCTGACTGCATATGATTCCACTCTGGCAGAAAGTTCTTCTCAGGATGTACACAATCTCTGCAACCATCTCCCCATCAAACTTGAGGAAAGTTATGCGATGCCCACTAAAACCATGGAAGTGTTCCGCATGCAGGACCGAGGCACCAACACATTGCTGGACTCAGTACTTACACCCATGAGCAAGTTCCAGATCAGCAGTGTTAGTGTGACATTTGTGGAGATTTTCTTGCAAATCCTCCAGAGCATCTTCCTGAGGGAGTCAGGTTGTCAGCGAGGGAGCACAATAAAGAGGACCTCAAGAGAAGGTTCAAGTTCATCCAGGACTGGAAGAACTGTTGGCCAAGTGGAACCAACTCTTGTAGACCATTCCCTGAAGGCACTGGTGACACCACCAAGCAGAAAAGCCTCCAGACTTAAGCTGCAGGAGGACCAACCCTTAGCTTTAGTTCTGCTTTTTCCTACACACAGGAATGTTTCCTCTCCTCTGGCATGGTTGCCGGCAGTTCTTAATGCCTTTGAGATCATCTGGAGTGTCTCTCATCTAATGGAAATCTGTGACTGCTGAAGAAAAGAGGTTATTTTTGAATGTGAGTACACACTATGTCACCTGAACTAAGTGTTTTACAGGATGTAACTAAACTATTAACCACATGAAAGTATGTGCCCTTAACTCATAACTGTTTGCACAGATCTGCAAATGGCCATAGAGCACACACATCTTCTGTTACATTCACAAATGAGAGGGCTTCATAAGAGCAGATCACTGGCCAAAGGTTTTGCATCACAAAAGCTACTCCAGAAAGTTCTTTTAGAAAAAGTTCTACCGAAAGCATAGTTCAGTGACAGAATGGGTGGCCAAACTTGTTCATTTGTGTGAAGTATTCAACTTGTTCAACGATATAAATCTACTACTTTATGGAAGAACAATTGTGTTTCTTTTGTCACCTAAAGTGCCTACATTCACAGCCAAGCTTTCATTATGGCCACAGTGACATGTTGCAAACACCAGCAAAGATTTATAAAGAAACGGAGCCAGCGCCTCCTTGTACCAATCTCAGTTTCAAAAAAGTTAGAGCACTACTTCTCAACCATGAAAGATTCTGAAACTGAGAAGAAATGAATCTACAACCCATTTGTCAGTAAAGCAGGTGAGCCAATTTTGTTCACACTAGAAGGTCAAGTGCTAGAGATTACAAATGATGGTGACTTTGAGAATATCTGTGAGACAGTCTGAGTCTCCATGCGTTCTGGATTAAGGCTGAAGCAGAATATCCAGAGATAGCCACAGCATCATGGGAAAGTCTGCCTCTGTTTCCAGCCTTCCTTTTGTCAAGCAGTGTTTTCTGCTGCAGCAGCAACTACAGTGAGCTTATAGAGCAGACCGGACATGAGCAACACGCTTTTCGCATCATCGCCTTCTGTCACCTCCCGAAGGGACAATCTAGGTGCAGGAGAACAAACCAGCTCACAGCCCCAACTGAGTCTGCATTATGGTGAATTATATAATTATTTCATTGTATATTACATTGTAATAATATTTTTAAAAAACTAAAGGGCACAATAAATGTAATCTACCTGAGATTTCTGAAAACTGTCCCCTCACCCCTAGTCCAGGAAAATTTTTCCTGCATCCAACTGGTTCTTGATGCCAAAAACATCGAGGATCACTGCTCTAGTGACAAAATATTCACTGGATGTCAAAATATTCACTGGATATTTTACGTACAGAAATACGTAAAATATCTCATGAGGAAGTTTTGTATTAGGTATGTTAAAATAACAGCTTATTAGCTCTGCTGACTTTAATGAAATGTAGATTATTAAAATGTTACTTTTTAACCTTTACAAATATGAGAACTAGGAAATTTTCAGTGGTGTGAGTGGTTTGCATTTGTGGATCATATTTCTGTAAAATAGTGTTATTCAAGTACTTTTTTATACATACAAGAGAACTTTACTTACACATGTGGCTACTTTACAGGTGTTATGTTTGCTTTTCTGTTACTTGATTTGTGTGTGTGTGTGTGTGTGTGTGTGTGTGTGTGTGTTTTAGGGAAGGATCTACAGGGTATTCAGGGTCTCACTACTAGATCAGACTTACAGTGATCCGCCTGTTTCTAGCCTCCCAGGAACTGGGATTACAGGCACACACCACCATGCCCAATCTCAATTACCACTGCAGTGCGCCCCAGGGGTGGGGCCAGCATGGCAGGCCTAGGATCGAACCCCTGACCCCTGCACCTGCCTGCAGGTGCTTTAATCTGCTGAACTATTTGGCCAGTCCCGATTTCTTAAGTTTAACAAGATATCATGAAGCTATTTCTATATCTGTAAATATTTGCTTCTAGTACTATTCCCATCATGTAGTTTAATAACACATTGATAAACTTTATTTTACCAATGCTCTAGTGTTGAACTTTTAGGCCATTGCAACTGATTATATTTCCAAAAAAAAAAATTTTTAAATCAAATCCAGAATGCTTCTTTCTTCATTATTCCTACTCTCTACATCTCTTTTCATGAGAAGATGAAGTTCTCAAATTCAGTAATTTTATTTTTATATTATCTGCAGTTAAGTAAAACCTGCAAGAGCCAGCGTTTGGCTGTACATCTGAACACACTTCCAAGAAAGACTTAACTTGCTATAAAACTCATATGCTTTGCATTTAAATCACTCAGCAGTCATTTAGTTCTAGAAACACCAATGCTTTTATGAAACAACATATAAAATAATATGCACCTAAGTTCCTACAGTTTGAAGAGATGTTGAATCACCCTCAGATCGCATCTTTTCTAAATCTTGAGAGAATTAGTTCTTGCGAGTTCATTGTTAAGCAATTAGTTTAGAAGAACTCTCAGGGCCAGGTGATACCGAAAAGCAGATGGAAAGAAAGGAGTCTGTCTACAGATGCCTACTGGTGGCTTCCTTCAGAGCAAGCAGACTAATAAATGTCTTAAGACAACCTGAAGATTCTCTACCCAAAAGCTCAGAAAAGTGCTTTAAATTCAGCTTTTATAAAAGTTTCATTTTTTTATCACTGTTGTTTAAAAATGTTTGCTTCTGTTACTTTGTGCTATGGACTGAAAGCTTATAGCTTCCAAAAATTTTACTGTGGACATTCTAACCCCCAAGTGGAACTCTTGAAGTTAGGTCATAAGGTTGAAGCCTCTTTGAAGAGACAGGTCATAACTTTGAATAGACAGGCTTAGTGCTCTTATAGAAAGATCCAAAACAGCTCCTTCTGTGTGCTCATGATGTCTATCTGTCTGTCCCTCTGTCTGTCCCTCTGTCTGTCCCTCTGTCTGCCTCTGTCTCTCTCTCTGTCTCTCTTCCTCCTTCTCTCCATCACTCTAACTCCCTATTTCCTCTTTCAGTCTCTTTCCTTCTGTCCTTCCATTCCTCCTTCCCACTTTCTTCCTCTTCCCTTCCCTCTCCCTCCCCACCTCATTCCACCCCCCCACCACACGCCACCTGACCTTATGAGTACAACAGTAAAAAGGACTTAACCAAAATCGGTGCTGGCTTCCTGAAACAAATTTTCTAGTATCCAGAAACATGAGAAATAAATTTTGCTCAAGCCATCCAGCCCAAAGTGACCAAAAAACTGTTATCTCTGGTCCCTTCCATATCTCAAGTCAAAACAGCATGAAGATCAATACTAAAAGAAATAGAAAACTGAGAAACTCTTGGCCTAATTGTTTTTTTTTAAAAGAGCATTCTCTGTGAGTTAATTAGGGGACACTGTAATAGAATTTGAGTCCTAATAAAAGTTCCAAACCCATATGATGCCCCTCTGTGGCCATCAAGCCAATATCGAGTGATTTTTAATTGCTTCCTAACCTAAGGAGAGGTTAGAGTAGCACTTCCCAGCCCTCACTGCTGAGCATCTTTACCAGGGCTTCAGGTAAAGTTCAGACCAGAGCCCCAAGAAAATCGTCTCTGTATATAGCTGGGCATACCCCTAGTCCACTTGAGCTTTAGCTCGAAGAATGCAGCCTAACTCCCTACAAAGGCTTTCAAATTACCTGGTAATATCTGTACTGGATCCAAAATATAAAGATGAAAGGATAATAAATATTATTCATTGCAAGTGATTATCACTAAATTATGAATTGAAGTTACAACATTAGTAACGGAAGTAGCTTGCAGTAAAACAGCACAGTGTAAGTACACCCACGGAGTAGCCTACTAGTAAGTCAACCTTTCTTCAGGAATAAGCATCCTATTTCAAGGTTAGCCCTAGACGTTGCACCCTGTTTAACTGTGCTAAGTAAACACTTTACAAAATCAAACCACATGTGTTTATTCAAGCATTTTAAAGTGGGCAGAAAGAAACTCCTAAAACCTTCGTTGGTACTACATACATATTAAAATGGTAAATAGAAGAGAAGCACCTATAAACACCTCCTTTCAATTATTTCCAGTTCTAAGTCCAGCATTCTTGCCTTTTTTTTTTTTTTTCACTGAGATTTTTTGTTGTATCATGTGAACTGTAGGTCAAGTCATTGGTAAGGGCCAGATAAAATCTGTTTGTAGCAAAAATGTGTGTCACAATCTTTCCAGCCTGATATAGTTCAAAGCTGTTAGTCTTGCCAATAGACTATTTAGAGTATCCTCAAGAAGCTTAATTTTAAGAAAATCTTAGAGTTGACATTGCTGGATGCTAGATTTTTAGCAGTTGCATAACTTTACCTTGAAGAAAAATTCACAAAAATTGAAATTCACAAGACTTTCTGCCCATAGAGGCCAAAATTGAGGAACATAACTGTAAACTTAAGCAGCTTCCTATGCTTTTTTTTCCAGTAAAATCACAGAAAGAGCCCACATGACACCTGGGACAAGAAGTATGCTGTGGATTGAACACTTGCGTCATCCCAAAATGTTGACAGTGAAGTCCTAATTCCTGAGGTCAAATAATTTGAATGCGGGGTCTTTGGGATGAAGTCGTCAAGACTTCATAAAGGAGGGAGATATGAAGACTCTCTGATGAAGTCATCGAGACATAAAGGAGTGAGATATGAAGGCTCTCTCTCCCCCACATGAAGGCTTTCTCTCCCCTAGGGATTAGTGCCCTTATAATAAGAGGAAGAGGCCAAAGACCTTGCCTTTCCTCCCTGACGACGTGGTAAGATGGCAGCCAGTGTGGTGCGGACTTTACATTGTTCCCCAAGATCTGCTATATTCTATAGCATATAGCTATATGTTATATGCTATAGTCTTTCCTCTAGCCTGTGGCAGTATCGGGAGGTGGTAGAACCATCCCAAGATTGAGCATAACGGAAGAAAGCTAGGTCGCTGGAGGCATGATCTTCAAAGAGACACCGGACCCCAACCTGTTCCCCTCATTCTCTTTGCCTCCCCACCATGACAGCAGCCTTCCTCACTATATATTCCATATATTCCTAATACCATGCTGCGCTGCCACAAACCCAAAGCAACAAGTCCAAGCAACCATAGACGGACACCTCTGAAACACTAAGCCAAGATAAACTTGTCTTCCCCACTGCCGACTGCGGCTGGCATCTACCCATTGAACTACATGCCCAATCCCGCCTTCATCTACTTTAAGATAGAATCAGACTAAGTCACTGAGTTGCCCAGACTTGGCTCCAGCCTGCGGTCCTCCTGCCTCAGATTCTTACATAGTTGGTATGACTGGCAGACCTTTCTTCCTTTTAGGTTATCTCAGATACTTTGTCACAACATTGAAAAACTAACATAGTACCCATCTGCAAGCCAGAACAGGAGATCTTATCAGAAACCAAAGCCTGCCAGAGCCTTGAACTTGGACTTCCACCCTCCAAAGCTATGGGAAACAATTGCCTGCTGTTTAAAGCAGAGTTGTTTTGTTTTTGTAGATTGACCTTACTAAGACACAATGGTATTCTGATGCTGAAGAATAGTCAGGCACATAAAAGTCACTCCGAATTCAAGAATTACTCAGCACATACTAGAATCTATCAATACACATTCCTTTCTCAGAGCTGTTTATTCTTTTTTTCATGACAGCATACACAAAAGACTAATTATTAAAGCTATCATAGAGCATGTCATGGCAACATAGAGTGTTATATACCTTTTTAAATCTACAGAAGAAACGACCGTCAAGTTGGGGCCATTGGAGAGATGTTTTAGGTCCTTGTGCTTGAATTTTTGTTCATTTTCTTATTTTGCACGTTTCCCTAAAAAGATGCTGTGGATTGTTAACTGGTGGTCAACTTGTTATGTCCAGCTGAACTGAACTAGCCTGGAGCTGGGTGTGGGAGGCCCACCTGAGGAGTGTTGCCGGCAGCTTAAGAGGTAGAACTGGAGAAGCAGCTGAAGGGCTGTTAAGGAAGCTGTTTGGAGAAGCTGTCGGAACTGCTGGAAGCTGCTGTTTTGCTGGAGGACTTCATCATGCTGGCTTTCCTGATGAACTTGGCTGTTCTTGTCTGAGGAGGAGCTTGGGACCTTCACTGTCACTGAGAATGGCTGCATTTCATTTTGCAGGAGCTCTGGTCCTCATCTGGGACATCACTACCTGGCTCTGGAGGGGAAGATGCTGCGTTGCTCAGCGTCCTGAAGAAGCTTGTCTCATTGGCTTTTCTGATGGGAACTTGGCTTTCCTCACCACTGGAGGAGCTCAGGACTTCACTGTTGCTGAGGATGGCTGTGGTGCTTTTCTGGAAAGCTCTGGCGCTTACCTTGAGCATTGCTTCCTGACTCCAGTTCAGGTTCCTCAGCCTGCTGGAGCAGATCCTTCTTCCCACTGGCATAGACCTTCTAGCCTTCCTCACTTACTTTTGATCCTTTCCAGCACAGATCTGTGAAGCAGGTCTGCGTGAGACATTGTCATGGGCTTTAGGGCTCCAGCTGAACTTGTGAAAGTAATTGGTATGAGTTCTAGGTCTTCAGCTAGACTCGTGCATCAGCTAGACTCATGCAAGATATTGCTGTGGAACTCGTGGTCTCAGCTGGATTCTTTGGTCTTTAGTGTATAAACAGACTTCCTACACTCTATGTGTACGACTCTTTGGGTGATTCATTATAAAATAATTTTAAAAAATCTGTTCTCAGCTGGGCGTGGTGGTGCACGCCTGTAATCCCAGCACTCGGAAGGCTGAGGCAGGAGGATCTGTGAGAGTTTGAGACCAGCCTGGGCT
>PVJA010048136.1:0-14295 GCA_004027025.1 Myocastor coypus | reverse complement strand
GCAATATGTCAACTTTCAAAGAAAAGAAGGGGGAAAAGAAAAAAAAAAGTAATGTGGATTTAGAAAGGTTAATGTTTAATTGTTTGATCAATCTTATATACCTATATGTATTAATCTAAACTGATCTGATGATGAAAATATGTAATATAACCATTGTTAAATTTAAACAATAAAAAAATTGAAAAAAAAATAAATAAAAGGTTGGAATGTGGGGTGTGAGGCTCTGAAGTACATGAGGGAGAACTCGACCAGTGCCTGGATCAGCATCGAGAGAGATTTAGACATATGTAGATGAGTGGGATCGCCCCACCTTGAAGTCTGAACCACCAGACTGGGAGAAACCATCTGTACCAGTTTAATCCACCAGAGAACACCCAGAGTTAAACTCCTGGGGTTCCTGCTGGACCTTTTATGCTACCCAAATGAATAAATGAGTTGTCAGATCTTTGTATCATGTCCTGCTGGGTGAACAAGGGGTGAGCCACAGTCTTTCTAATCATCTGGAAAGAAGGACCTCACCTGCTTCTATTTGCAAAGGAGGTCTGAATCCAGAGAAGAATATCCTCTGGTTACAGAAGGAAAGAGCTTCAGGCCCTAAGAGGTAAGCAATGCCAACTTTCCAGAGAACCCAGGAACCAGGATAGGTCACAGCTCAAGGGTGCCTTCCCCATACCCCCCCCCCCGCCCCCTTACCTCCTCATAGAGGGACCGCAGGAAAGCGATCTCCCTGGTCAGCAGCTCCACATTGGATTCCAGGTCTGACTTGCGCAGATAAGCACTGTCTATGTCCTAGCAGAGACAGACCAGAGTGGGTGGGGGATGGGCACACCCCTGTCCCTGTGCCCTGAGCCTCAGCACTTTGCAGTAGCCCTAAGGTCATCTCCTGGCCACCCCTCTCCCTCTGGCCTGCCTCTCCCCTCCGCCTCCACTCCCAGGTGTAACCTGGACTCTTCCTCTTTCCACCAGGGCCCACTTTGCTATTTACTCCTCACATGCCCTCTTGTGGCCTGCACAGCAGGCAGTAGAACTGACTGGCAAGGGAAGGGAAGTGAGGAGGCATCCACCCCTCTCAGTACTGAGGATCTCGCTGAGTCTGGTATCATGGCCCAGGATGTCAGGCTGCTTCAATCTAGCCAAGCCGTCCATAGCACAAGCGCATGTGATACTTCTGTGTGAGACCCAGGTCAAACCTATCCTGGTAGATGGGATCTCTCTTAGTTCACCAGTATTTACATCACAGAGATTGAAACGCAGGCTACGGGCTGAAGAACACATACACAGCCTTTTGCTCATCACTTTGAAATAAAAGAAAATTCCAAGAGCAGCTTTTTTCCCTCTGATGTTTTCATCCTCTTTAATACCACTAAATGACAGCAATCACTACCAAATTGACCAAGACTCACACACTTCAGCAAGCTAAGGACCACCAGCCCAGCACGCTAGGATGGTTGGAGGAGCCATGTCTGGGCCAGAGCAGAGCAGACCTCACAGTGTACATCTCCACAAGCCTGGTTACATAGAAGATGCCCAACAGCTCTGCAGCAGGACGTTTTTTCCAGAACACTCATCAACATAGTTTGGGTCCCTACATGGTGGCCAAGACAGCTTCTGCAGCCAAACCAGCCCACTGCCATCTGTCAGGGTGCTTAGCTCTTTGCCACCAACTGGGGTTATGGGAATGTGACAGGACACCCAGTATCCACTTCCAGCATGGAAGATTTCATTCTTCCCTGTGTGACAGAGACACTCACCTTTTTTAGCAGCACGAACTCATTCTCAGCTGTGGCCCTGAGGGCCATCTCCTCTTCATACCTGAGAAGAGTAGACACAAGAAAGGCTGGCCAGCCAGAGGCCTGGGTTACAGAACACTGGCCTTCCCCTGGCTTTCTGCTTCTATTCTGTGTACCTTTGAAGAAGAGCTTTGGCCTCGCTGGACTTGTGTTTCCAGCCAGAAAAATGCCAACAAAAGAGCATGAGCCCTGCCCCAGCTTGGGCTGAAATCACTGCAGAGCCTGAGCCCAACAATGGGTCAGGGCTTACATCATCGACGATGTGATGAAGCTTAGGGTAAGTACTTGTGGGTGAGTGAAAGGCACACAGATGTTCCCCAGAGCCTGACAACTCTAAACTAAACAAAATATGAAGCTCTCTAAAAACACTCCCTCTGGAGCTCTGATCCCCCAACCCTCCATCCCAAGACTTAAATTTCTCCTGGAAGTAGCCTGTGGTCAGGGGCATTTCTCCTCCACCAGCCTTACTGCCTTCTCAAAGCCAGGACCTCCTCCCTGAAGCAGCTAGCATGGAGAGCAGAGTTCCCAGAGAATAGTGTCTATAACTTCTTAATTACAGGGAAATTATAACTGTAATAAACTCTCGGTTCCATAATTACCAGCTCTCACATGCCAAGAGTGGGTGGTAAACTGTGACACCTGGCCTCTGAAAAAGGGTATCTGCATTGCTTCACCCATGGGAAGAAAGGGTCCCCTGCCATGTCCCTCGGGCTGATCTTCTAAGACCAGAACTCTGAAGAAGGCTAAGGTCAGGATGACCAGGACCAATTCATGTCAAAATTATCTTTCATTCTGTCCATATGTTAAAATGTATAAATGAGAAAATTAACAGTGAGTTTAGATTACACAGTGACCACACTAAATAATCAGGCTAAAATGAAAGATTTACATTGCATTGAAATTATGGAGCTTGCCTAAGGAAAACTTGATGGCTTATCTGAAGAATAAAAGAAGCAATCATCAAAGGTCCTCAAATACTCAGAGCGGCACTGGGCAGCTTACTTTCAAGAAATCTCTTCCAAGGCCTCTATCTGGAGACCCAGGATTGGCAGGCTGCTTGTGGGCCTACTCTCCAAGACCTCCTGGCCTCATCCTTCCGTTGCATTTGTTCTCTCTCCCTCTCTGCATCAGTCTGTGCCCTAGAGAACGTGTCCCATCTCTCCCAGGCTGGGACTCTACTTCTCCTCAACTCTTATACTGGTCTCCAGGAAGGGACTATGAGAGCTGTTAGTTGAGCCAAGGCAGAGTAGGCAATAACATAAACTGGTGATCCCGATCTTCTGCAGCCCTGCCCCCAGGGCAGCTGTGTAGCTTCATTGAAAACCAACTCCCCTCCCAATAACTGCCCCTGCGCTGTCCTGCTCACTTCTTCCTGTAGCTCTCCAACGGCTCCTGCACATGGTTGAGCTCTGAGGCCAGCTTCCCAGCATCACCCTCCACATATTCGATCTCCCGCCTTATTGTCTGGATGTAGCCCTGGAACAGCCCCTCCAGGTTGCCATGGCAGCACTCGCGGTTCTGGTAGAACTGCCATTTGGTCTCCAGGAGCTTGTTCTGCTGCTCCAGGAAGCACACCTATTGGCCAAGATAAAGGGAAGAGATTCAGTGAGGGTTCCCCAGAGCCCTCTCTGCCCTTGGGATGGCCTCTGCCCTGAATACCTGTGATCTTACCCAAGAGGCCAAATCATGGCAAAGCCTGAAAGTGCAGATCATGATTATCCCCCAAATAACTTCTCCCCCATCCTCACCTCCCAGAAAGAGTACACAGCTGAAGTCAGCCATCCATTCCGCACAGAATGAAATACCACTGCATCCTGAACCCTCCATGTGACAGGTGAAGCAGCGGCTCCTCGAAGATACACATGTCCTATTCCCTGGGTACCTGTGGCTCTATACATTGCATAGGGACCTCTCAAAGAGATCTTACTGCTGGAATTAAGGTTATGGACTTGAACATGGGAGATATTTCTGGATCATCCATGTGAGCAAAAGGCACCATAGAACCCCTCCAAGGTGGAAGAGGAAGGTACTTGTAAGTAAGCAAGACACTCATACAGAGGCAGAATAAAATTTGACACATGAGCAACTGTCTACCCACTCTTAGTGGCTCTGAAAATGAAAGAGAAGGGGGCCACTTGCCAAAGGACTGTAGGATGTCTTTAGAGGCTGGGAACAACCCCTGGGAGCCAGCTATCTAGGAACAGGGACCCAAGCCCTACAACCACATAGAACTCCATTCTGCCAAAAGCTTGAATGCCTATGGAAACATCCTCCCTACAACCTCCAAAAAGAAATGCAGCCCTGTCCTCGCTCAACTGTCAGCCTTGCAAGAAGGTAAAAACATGGGTTACTTTAAGCTTCCAATTTGTATGTAGCAATTAAAAAATACACACCTACCAAGGCTTCCACTCACTCTGATCCTGGGGACCTGGATCCCAAGAGGGGCTCCACCCTACCCAGAACTGGGAGACCCCAGCTCCCTAACTGCCATCACACAGGCCACTTTATCTCATTCTCTCTGAGCCTCCCTGTATTTGGAAGCCATGGAAATCTGTCACTGGCAGCTGCTTAGACCCACAACCAAGGCCTCTTGTGCCTAATACAGAAACCTGACTAGTTTCCAACATTTACTCATTAAATGATCAAAGGTAAAAATCTAGGTCTCTGACCTTTTCGACAAATCAGAAGCTCTAATAGTAAAAAGCCTGTGTTGACTAACAGGTGGGCTAGCCTCCACCCTTTGACGTCACTCTTGGGCCCTGCCACGCCCCAACCTAAATTGTTTCCCCAATCTGTGGAAAAGGAAACAAAATCCTGATTATCCAAAAAGCACCTGCCTATCCGATGATGAAAATATGTAATATAACCATTGTTAAATTTAAACAATAAAAGAATTGAAAAAAAAAAAAGCACCTGCCTAAGGGTTCCTCTCTGCAGAATTAACCCACCATATCTGTGCAGCCTGCAGCATGGAGATGGGAAAGCCAGCCTCCTGCAGTGACGCGACTCCTTGCCCAGACCAAGACTTCTCTCAACAGACAGGGAGAGAAGCAGCCTTGGGTGATTCCCAAAAGGCCTGGTGCACAGATCCCTTTGCAGCTGCATGTTCAGAACCCTCAGTGCAACGATGCACCTCCTGGCAAGGCGTGTAGCCCCATGGGCTGGATTTCAGCCTCCCTGGCTCTGGGTGAGTGCCCTACACAGTGGACAACCTGTCTAGCCCCACAGTTAGCGTCACTGTGCCAGGGCAAGGAGAGCGTGGCCATAGCTCACTGAGAATGGAAGCACAGCACCCTTGCTGAGAAGGCTGTTTGTGGAGAGCCGAGCTCCCCTCACCACCACCCTGGCCCATTCCTTCCTGCACAGTCCCTGGCCTTGGACATCACACCAGATGGCCTGGAAGATGCATCCCTTAAGCTGCAGGGGCTGATTTCTCCTGAAGACAGTGAGCCAAAAACGGCAATGTCAGCAAGCCACAATTCAGCACGTCCTTCGGGGCCCAGCCTCCGCGTTTCTCAATAACTGCCTTTAATCTGCATGTTTAGGAGACATAGATGGAAGTCCTGAGGATTCGGAGCCCTGCTGCACTGCCCCCACCAAGAAGAAGAGGAACTTCTGGCACCTCTTGGTCCTAGCTCCTAGCTCCTTGCCAGAGATGGCAGCATCTCCTTCAGACAGCTGTACCCCCACCCACAATGTCCTGCCCATCATCAGGCTGCAAGTCCCTGGCACCTTCCTAAGCCACATCCCCAGAAAATACTACACAGACCCACCTTGTTCAGGAATAGTGCAATCCAGGGCACCCACCTTGTCGATGAAGGCAGCGAACTTGTTGTTGAGGCACTTGATCTGCTCCTTCTCTTGCTGCTTCACACACTGTGCATTGGGGTCGATCTCCAGGTTGAGGGGCGTGAGGAGGCTCTCATTGACTGTCACAGTGGAGATGCAGGGAGGGCTGGGACCGCACAGACCCCCTGCCCGGTAGCCAAAGCTGCCACCACTGCGTAGGGCCCATCTGCAGCTCACTGCCATCCGAGGTGATCCCACCACACACATGCTCCGGCTGCCAAAGCTCCCCAAGCGTCTATAGCCTGGGCCCCCGGCACTGCCCCTGCAGTAAGCTATGGCACCAACACTGCTGTGAGTCCCAAGCTTGGGCACAACAGCAGAACAGGAACTGAAATTCCTGACGCCACAGCTGGAGCTGATGTGGTAGGAGCAGCTTGCCATGCCTCTGCTGTGCTGGACAGACCTGGGAAGGTGGAGGGAACTGAAAAACAGGGCCTCTCTCTGAGACTGATTGTGGCTCCCGTCTTTTATCAGGGAGAAGACAGGAATTGTGACCACATAAAAAGCAGGAGAAAGTTATGGGCGCCATTTACGAGCATAGGAACTTCCCATTAGGCAACCTGAGAGCAGGGCTGAAGCCTGCCACTTTTAATAAGCATCTCAAGGGACCCTGCATCACACTAAACCTGCTCCCTGGCTTGTCAGCCTCACAGGCCTAAACATCTCTCTCAAGACCCTAGTCTCCCTCCAACACTGTGAACAGAAAAGCAATCATTATCCCACAGGGACAGACCAAGCTGTCTGGTGTCCCACTCAAGCCCAACCTTCCTACACTTCTAGGCCAGCACATGTGAAGGAACTCTTCAAAGCCTTCCTGGGACTGCCATGCCACATTCCACCCTGGAGCAGTGACTAGGGTGTAAGTTCTCTCCCAAAGACAAGGACCTCAGGCAAGGGCTGTGTGTCCCATTTTCCTTCTGGACTTACAGGACCCCTCTGTGCCACACCCAGAACAGCATGGCCATGGGGTGTGGTGGGGGCAAACACCTACCAAACTCCTCAGCTCCAGGTCTGAGGAAAAGCTCTCCGTGGGTGAAGATAAAAATGGAAGCCAGCTTCTGAACTTCCCCTCAGGGAAACAGGTTTGCAGGGGAGCACAAGAAAATAGGCAGACTCAACCCAGAGAGGACGGCCTGCTCCCTCCCTCCATGTGCATGCGCACACCACGCCCATGTACACACAAACACGCACCTCCCTCACAGAAGACACAGACATTGGGAGCCTCAGGAAGCCAGGAAATGGATCAAGTGTGTAGCTGGGACTGGGCCTCCCTGCCTGGAGCAGGAAGCTACCCCCGTGCTGAGAAAAACATCCTTTCTGGTTCAGGCCAGCTATTGGTTGCTGCGTAGCCTTGCGTCATGGGATGTAAACTTTGTGAAAGTATACATAAAGGATCGTTTCTGTGTGAGTTGAGTTAGCCTTGTCCATCAGGCAGACTGGCGACCACCTAGCCCAGCTTTTCATCTTCTATCTTTCTCATTCCTACCACCATGTCTCCACCGTTTGCAGTAAGATCAATGGATCCTGACAAGACAACACAATTATCTTGTATGAAAAGAATGTAAGATGGATACAGAGAGCTTGGAGCTCAGCTTAGATCTAGACAGCATCATCACGATGGTCTCGTCCCCAAGTCTGTAGGACAGAGCTGTAACAGTGAACTAAGTCAGTGGGACAGGCAAGGAGATGCCTATCAATGGACTTCTACAAAAAACAACCCTCTGACCAAGCTATTCCTTTTCCAAGATTCTTCCCAAAAGAGCTTAAGCCAGTATATTGCAGGGTTTCACACATACCCATGCTTACAGAGGCACAGTTTATGATATCTAAATCTCAGAAACAGAATCTATGTCCATCAACAGATGAATAAAGAAAATGAGGTATTTACACACAACGAAGCACTACTCTGTCATAAAGAAAGTTAAACTTGAGATATTTGTAGGTAAATAGATGTACCTCAGGGCCATGATATTAAGAGAATAGACCATATATTCAAGTTCAAATACAAGTTTCTCTTATATGAGAAATCCAAAATATAAACAAAGAGAAAATAAAGGATAGATGTATGAAGTAGGAAGATCTTTTCCAAATGGGAAGGAGAATAAGAGATGGAGAAGGGGTGGGGAAAAAATTAAAAAGAGAGAACTAAAGGAAAAAATGGAAATAGAGATTTTTCAAATGGGAAGAGCCCAAGAGTTGAAGGGAGAGCTGGTTAAATAGCTCAGTGGATTAACACACCTACAAGCAGACCCAGGGGGCCAGGGTTCAATCCATAGGCTCCACTCCCTGGCACTCTGAGATGGCAATTGAGACTGGGCTTGGTGACATATGCCTGTAATTCCAGGTGGATCACTATGAGTCCGATCTAGTTGTGAGACACTGAACACCCTATAGACCCTACTCTGAAAATACAAAAAAAAAAAAAAAAAAAAAAAAAAAAAAAAAAAAAAAAAAGAAAAAGAAAAAGCAGAAGAATACTTACAACAGGGAGGGATGAGAGAATAACAGGGACAAAAAAAATTAAGACGTGTTATATTCACGAACCAACTCACCACAATGACTGTGATCATTGTTTATTGCAAACATGTGCTAATAGAAACATAGGAAAACAAAATGAAACACCTCACTCTAGCCATCTATTCTGTACCCCCAGAAGCCCAGTCCCCCCAACTCCAGCCAGGGCCAAGGGCATGAGTGTGTCCAAAGGCAAGCGGCCTGTCCAAAATGGACACCTCACTAACCAAGCAGGCAGTGCAGAAACCAGCACATAGAACTCATGCTCTGAACAACCTGTCTCAGGCCAGCCTCTGTGGGTTTCCATTTTCAGTCACCTGGCATTTATTACGTACCACTTATATGCCAAGCACCTTCCTATGAGCTTGGGATGTGTCTGTAAGTAGAACAGACAAGGATACCTGCTTTTGCGGCCTTGTATTCCAGCAGGAGAGATGAATGATGTATCTAGGAAATTAATACATTCTATTTTAGATGGAGATAAGTTCCATGGGCAGAGGAAGGAAACTGGATACAGGGAATATGGCTACCTAGGAGAAAGAGTGAAAGATTCTTTTGACAGAGCCAGAAGCAGCCTCTCTGTGAAAGTGATACTTGGGCAAAGATGAGTTGTGAGAGGACAAACCATATGGACCATGAAAAGGGCCAGTGCAAAGGCCCACATGTGCTCCTGGGTGCAGAAGGAGGCTGGTGTGTTTCACACTTCAAGAAAGAAGAGTTCAGAGCAAGGGTCCAGACAAATACAGAGACAGAGAGGGCAGTAGTCACAGTGCAGACATCTGCCCCAGTAGGGCTCACTGTGGCACTCTGGAGGGGAGAGCAAAGAACTGACACCGGCTGATATGTCAGTACTATCACACTGGTGGCTGCCTTGAGAACAGACTGTAGGCAAGCCTAAGGTGAAGGACTGAGGAAGGGTAGAGGCTGACCAGGGAAAAAGCTCTGGGGGTATAAAAAGTAGTCAGTGTGGATGGAATTTAAAGGAAGGGCCAGGTGGACTTCTTGAGAGATAGAATTTGGGATGTGAGAGAAGGGAAGGAGGTAATAGAGCTTTTACATTTTCTTGTGGGTTAAATCTGCAGGTGAGTTATCTAGATGTCAATTTCTTGCCATCATTGTCAAAAAAAAGCAGTACTGCAGTGAGGCTAGACATCCATGGTAAATGTCCCAAATATTTGTCCTTGCTTTGCTGACTTAGGCAACCTTGTTCAAATCATGTGTACTCTGCAGTTCCCAAAGCCAATGGTGCATGTGAAGGTCAAATTGGATGACTTTCAACATTTTCCAAGGAAGCTAAGCAGGGTGCTTTTAGTTAAGCACATTCAGAGTCAGTCATTCTCCTAGGTACACTAGGAGTACAGTACACTACAGAGACTGACAGATACATGATCAGGTAGACTTATGATTGATGATAGATAGATAGATAGATAGATAGATAGATAGATAGATAGACAGACAGATAGATAGATATGCAAATGTGTATGAATTCACTGAGTCTCAGCATCATAAGAGTCTATAAATCCTTTTCATCTTCTAATTCCTGCGAGTCTTCACACACTCACTGAGCTCCTGAGTGACAGGAAGCTGCAGTCTTACAAGAGCTGTCTGTCTGGTATGTTGTGTCATGTCATGTAGCTGTAGCTTCTCCCTTCCCCACCCCCCAGTACAAATCTCCATACTGAGAAACATCGTATAGATTTTGTATCCTACCTGGGGAAAGTTCATAATTTGGTAGGAACCAGGTCTCAGTGGTGGGGATGGACAGGGAGAGCTAGAAATGAGAAAACGTTATGATCAACTCATTCTGCAGGTGAGTTATCTAGATGTCAATTTCTTGCCATCATTGTCAAATCTGACTAATTACCATCTCCCTACATTCCTGAGCACAGAGACAAGAAGACACACACAAAACCGTATTTTCCTGCCTGTGCCCTCATCACCTGCTCCAGAATTGCCTTTCACGTATCAAATTCACCACTTTATCATTCCCCAAACTGTCCTCCCAGCTTCCAAAATCAGGAGGTCACCATCTCTCTGACCTCATTGCCTCTCTCTTGCCCCCCAAGACCAAGATCCCTTTTCTTTCTCTTGTATGTTATGTGCCTTTATATTTTTTAAACCACTTTACTGAGGTATGGTTGCTACACAAAAAGTTATACATATTTAAAATATACAACATCAGTGTGGAAATAAGTACACACTCACAAAACTACCACTACAATCTCTGCCTTGGCCTGTCCATCACTAGTAAAAATTTCCTCCCACATCTAGTTATTTATTCTTGTTACCATCATCATATCTTGTGATAAAATATTTATAAGATGTGTCATCTAAGCAAAGTTTTCAATATTCAATATCATATTGCTAGCTCTAGGCACTATGCTGTATGTTAATTTTGTAGGACTCATCTTGCTAACCTTATAATATTCTATTTCAAGATGGTCACTTCAATTGCACATAAATACTCTACACTTCAGGCCAGGGAGATAGCTCAGTAGAATAAGTGCTTGCCTGGCGAGCACAAGGTCCTGAGTTCGATCCCTGGTACCACTAAAAGAAAATTAGGGAGGCTGCGGAGATAGTTCAGTGGCAAAAGTGCCTGCCTGGCAAGTACCAGGTTCTGAGTTTGATTCCTGGTACCAAAAAAACCCTCTAACTTCTACTCCTTCTCCAACACTTTATGTCATTAATATCAAGTTTACTTCTTTCTACATTGTGTATCTTTTCACTGACTTTTGTTATAGTCCTCATACTTCAACTTTTAATTTTATATTATAGTTAAAAGTGTTCAATGTACCACCATTATAGTATTACATGACTCTGCATGTGTATGGATATTTATCTTTACCAGGGAGATTTATGCTTTATTTCAGTTACTCTTTTCTCATTGCTGGGACAAATACATGACACCCAAAATGAAGGAAGTTACTGGAGGTTTCAGTCCATACTTGGCTGGCTCCAAGGCAGACTGGCACATGGCAGAGAGAAGCAGTTAATGGCAGCAGAACAGCAACAATGGCAACAGAGAGTCTGTTTCTTTGTCTCTCTTATATTCGATTCAGGCTCTCTGCCCCAGGTTGGGCATAGCACTCACACTCATAATCCCAGCATTACTAAAACCTATAATCCCAGTGGATCACCCACAATCCCAGTTAATCTCAAACTCTAGAAATCCCCATGCCATGACTACATGAGGCTTTTGGGGATCAACTAGACACAAACTGCAACATGCTTCCATATATCTTTCTGTCTATTTCTTTTTCTCTTCTTCTGAAGATCACACAAGTATAATAGTGTACTTGTGGTGTCCTGTGAGTCCCACAAGCTTCTCTCACTCTTTTTCTTTCTGTTCCTCTAATTTCTAATGGCATGGCTTTGGGCTTGTTGTTTCTCTCATTTGTGAGTTGAGGCAATTGCCAAAGCTCTCTATTTAATGGTTCAGCTCAGTCACTGTGTTCTTCAGCTCCTGTTTCTATTTTATGGTTCCTGTGTCTTTATTGAGCTTCTCATTGTGTTCATTATGTTCAAACACCTGACTCTGTTTAATTGCCTATGTTCCCTTATAATTCCCTTAACTTTTTAAAAGCAATTATTTTAAATTCTTTGTCAAGTAGTACATAGATTTCTGTTTCTTTAGGATGAGTCATTAGAGCTTTATTTTGTTTCCCTGTTGACATCCCATTTCTCTGATTTTTCATTATCCTTATAACTGTGCATTAGTACCTCTGCATTTAAAGAAGCAGTTATCTCTTTCAATCTCCACAAATTGGCTTAAGCACAGAAAGTTCTTTAACAGTCAGCTCAAAGATCTGGGTTGGCCTGCTGCCAGGCCCTGCAGGTTGTTCCTCAAGTGGGCCTTCACTAAAGTCTGTATAGGTAAGTGGGCCTGGCACTGGAAGTCTGTAGACAAGGCTGGGGATCAGGGTCCTTGAGTGTCTAATGGAAGTCGTGCTGGAGTGCACAGGCACAGACTGGTCAGCTTGGGGCCAACATCCACGTGTAGGCTGGGATTGTACCAGAGTGCATGTCTGAGTTATCCTGGTGCTAGGGCCTGGGATCATCAGATAGGCCTTCAGCTTCACAGCTTTCTCTACGCTCTGAGAGATGAGACTGTTGGGAATGGACCTCGAGAGCTGTAAGTGTTCCACTCTAAGCTTCTGTGTTCAGGCATGGGATGCATGTTCCAAATCATATCATACTTCATTCAATAATATTAAAAAGTTATAGTCTTCATTTTTTAAAGCATTCCATCCACCCTCTTGTGAGATTGTTGGTCGACATAGTTTTTCCTTCTTTTTTCTTTCTTTTTTTTTTTTTTTATCCCTACTTAGGTACATCTTTCCATGACTCTATAGTTTCTCAAATGCCTTATTCATACTGTTATTCTTTTTACCCTTATGCTAAAACTGTCTTCTATGTAAAAAAAAAAAAAAAAAAAAAAGCACTGTCCCTGAGTCGTGAGCTCCACCCCAACAATTTGAGGGCTATTTTCTCTTGTTGTTGACATCCATATTCACATGTCAATTCCCTCTATTCATCACTCCTTTACAGGATTAAAAGAAGACCAGTAGTGCTCTAGCAGTTTAGGCAAGGAAAGGTTACTAGAAGGCTAACCAGATACACTAGGGAGATAGGATATTTATCTCAGCAATAGCATTAAGTTGTTCAAAACCAGCCAAAGACTCATGGAAGAGGATTTATTATTCAGGATCAACAGCATCTCTGATGACCCACTGAGGTGTCCTTTTCTCAGGAATTAATCCTCCCACATTCTGTCGGGGGCATCTCATGAGTATTTCATCAATGGTAGAACACTAGATTGGACTAGTTTATCAGTATTACCTATATAGAACACCTATTTGGGACTACCAACAAGGCTGGTTTGCTCCCTCATATCTAGGTTTTAATTACCTATAACTCAGGTTCAAGTTTCTGACATGATTCCACCAATCTTAAATCCATAATCACCCAGAAAAAAATAAAGTATATTAACTTTGTGCAGAGATTATCCCTGAGAACTACTTTCCCCAGAAGGGCCTAAATGCAGGCAGGCATAACTTCCTGGATTACTAAATGTATTTCTACATGCCTATATTATAAAGAAGGATATCTTTTGTTTAAAAAAAAATTGGAAAACAGCCCCAGTGAAGTGTCATGGGGAGAAGGGTGTAAAAGAAGTTCACTCTGGTGGGAAAGAGAATCTCATCACTGCATTCGTTAAACTTTCTAATGAAGGATGATAATGAAAATTACTGGGACTCCAGCCAGTGCACAGGCCCAGCATGTGAGTGGGACCCCCTGGGGCCCACTGGATCCTCACTCCAGCCAGCACTCAAGCCCAGCATGTGAGTGAGTCTACCAATCAGTTTCCTGGATCCTTATTCTAGTCCTCGCCCAGGCCAAGCATGTGTGTGGAATTTCCTCCATCAGACAGGCCCAGTGTGGAACCCTGCAGCAGAACTCCCTGCAGAGAGGCTAGAAGCAAGAGCCACCCAGCTGATCCAGGAGCAGAACATCTTGCCAGAGTGGCACAGCAAGTTCAATTCCAAGGGCTGCAGCAGGAAAAGGTAGAGCACAACAGCCAGACCCAAGCCATACCCACCTGGATGAATTTGAACTTGGTAGATCTGGACTGGTGCTAAGGTAAAAACTCTACTAAAGCTCTACACCAAAGGTAAGAAGACAGTGCTATACAAAGCGACAAAGAGAAGGAGCAAAATGCATTCTCAGCCACCAAGCCCAACCAGAACAAATGCAGGAGACAATAGCACAGAAAAATTAGAAAGCACATACCTGAATCTCTGAAATAATAGCATCTAAAGTAAAGAAACAACTGCAGAAAGGTGTAAAGGAAATCAGGTCAGAAATAATTTCTGAAGTAAAAAATGATAACTATAATGAAAGAAGTACTAAAGAAGAAGTACTTCTTTTTTTTTTTTTTTTTTCTTGCTGGGTGGTCAAGGGCAAGTCGAAGTAAGAACTGTATAACTAAACATTCATTTTTTTTTGTATCTTCCAGGGTCAAATCCCCTCAGGGTTCCAGTCCCACCGAGTCCCAGCCAGTAGCACAGCCCGCGCATCCGCCGCGGGTAAGCTGCCTGCGCCCCTCTGCCCCGCCTCTGCGTTCCTGCGACTAACTTCC
>PVJA010048134.1:0-14311 GCA_004027025.1 Myocastor coypus | reverse complement strand
GTTTCTATCACTGTTTCATGCTTTAACCATTGCCCACTTTTCTACCTCAAGCTAACTCTATTACATACTTAACAATGAGCAAACAACTTCACTGCTCTGAGCTTTATTCCCCAGAGAAAATGGAATTAAAATTCTTCATAGGGCTTGGTTTGGAATTCAAAGAAATAATAATATGTAAAATCCATGTATGTATCAAGCTGGGGCAACATCTGAGCAGCACAATGCCTGCCTCCCAAGCACAAAGTAATGAGTTCAATTCCAGACACACACACATACACACACACACACGCCATTTATCACACTTCTAGGCAATCACCAATTTTTGCTTTAAGCTTGTTTACATTTCATCATCGTAAATTACAAGTCTCTTTATCTTGATACAGTAAGAACACAAGAAATGAAAAGACAGTAAACCATACGTGTTATCATAAAACAAAATTCTAGTTCTTGTTGAATAAAGCAAAGTACTTCAAACACTTCAACAAATGTCAAGGAAGATGGTAGAGTGGTATGAATGAACATATCAACCCAAAATACAAACAATGGAAAATAACATGAGGAAGAGAGATGTAGATCCCTGGGACTAACGAAGGGCTTAAAAAGAAACATTGGGGCCTACAGAGAAACTGAAGAGACAGACCTGTCTCAGTTATTCTTCTCCCGTTGCTGGGACAAAATACCCAACACTCAAAATTAGGAAATCAAAGTATACTTAGCTCAAAGTAAGTGGAGGTCTCAGTCCATACTAGGCTGGCGTCAAGGCACAGTGACACATGGTAGAGGGCAGCTGTTCATAGTAGCAGAAAGCGAAGAGCAAAGAGCAAAGGGAGCAGAAGCAGCTACTGCAGCTAGCAAGACTCTCTCCCTTCCTTATAATGTATGCAGATTACCCACCCAGGGCAGGTGTAGCACTCACAACCATAATCCCAGCACTGGATCACAAATTAATCACAAACTATAGAAGCTGCCCCAATAACTTCATGGGGCTTTGGGGGAACAACTAGACACAAACCATTATAAGACCATACATAATGCAAAAAAAGAGGAAAGTTTACTGCTTAGGCAGACTAGGGCCCAGGGTTTTAATCCCCAGGCCTGATGTGCCAGCCCCACCCCTGATATGGGCTGAGAAGGTGATTGAGACTGGGCATGGTGACGACGGCCGTCTATAATCCCAGCTCTTGGGAGTCTGTAAACTGGAGGATCACTATGAGTCTGATCTACATAGTAAGATCCTACAGACCCTGTACTAAATACAAAAAAAAAAAAAAAAAAAAAAAAAAAAAAAAAAAAAAAAAAAAAAAAAAAAAAAAAAAAAAAGGCAAGTATAACTTGTACCTTCTCTCCCCATCTCTTAGATCTTGGAATGTTAAAAGAAGATCAAATTAACAGAGACAAAGTAAAAGCAGGCAACCCCAGAAGTCTCCAGGGAGAAATGTAGCAGTGGAACAGAGCAATAGATGCTGGGGCACTACAACAACTGATGACTCTTGTCCAAGCAACTGCTGTGTCCCCTGGAAAGCATGTTTAGTTAGATGTCATTTTAGGCGAGGCCAAACTGAGTCCAGGACTTAGAGCTGCTGTGTACTGTCTTCACTCCTAGTGTTAATTAAACAGAATCAAGGAACCATCATCAAACATTGACAGTGTTCTAAGCTAAATGACTCAGGCCCTAACACCATGACAATCTGTCTGGTTTCACACCAGAACGCGTATGAGGTAATGAAAGCAGCCCAATTAAAGAAACACACAGTGATCAATTCCCACATCAGAAAAACAGTGCAAGCTCAGTTATGAAACGTGATTTCAAACCTCAAATGTCTAGAAAAAGAGCAACTTAATGCAAACTTCACAAAAGGAAGGAAATTATTAAGATCAGAACAGAAATTCATGCAATTGCATGAAAAACAACAGAATCAAGAAATCAAAGAATTGGTTCTTTGAAAAATTAAATAGACAAACCATTAGCCAATCTTACCAAAAAAAAAAAAAAAAAAAAAGGGAAGACTCAAATCCATGCAATTAGGAATAAAAAGGTTAAATCACAATGGATCCCGCAGAATCTACTTTAAAAATAGGTAATAAGATAGTGTTACGGTTTATGTCTAATTGTCTTCCCAAAACCTCATGTACTCATGGAGCAGGGACTTCTATAGATTGAGACTTGACTCATGAGTCACTGGGACTATGTGTTTTAGTACTGCAGGGCTTATTGGTCTGAGTAGGGCTGGGACTATGAGTGTGGTCTAGGGAGGATATCCTAAGGCAGAGAGCCTGAATGTAATAATATAGAGACAGACTAGAATTGTTGCTCTCTGCTGCCCTGTTTGGCTGGCTACCTCTGCCACTATTTTGCTGGTGTTTCACTGCCATGGAAGGTTGCCCTCTGCCATGTACCTGTCTGCTTTGGAGCCAGCTGAATATGGACTGAAACCTCCACTAACCGTGAGCTAATAAACCTTTCCTTCCTTCATTTTGAGTATTTGGGTATTTGTGCCAGCAACGAGTAAAAAGTAACCAAGACAGATACAAAATTAAGGGAAAATGGACAGATTCCTTGATACATATGAGCTACCAAAGCTGAACCAAGAAGATATAAAAATCTAAACAATTCAGTACCACTCAATGAAATTGAAGAACTGATAACAAAACAACAAAGAAAAGCCCAGTTCTGCTGAATTCTATGCGGACTTTAGGTAAGATAAAACTGAAAGGAAGCAACATTCCCAAACCCATTCCTGGAAGCAAGCATTACCCTGATATCATAACCAATGAAGTATCCAACCAAATAAAAAAGAGAATTATAGGCAACCTCCTTAGTAAACAAAGGTGCAAAATTCCTTAATAAGACAGTGGCAAACATGATGCAGTAAATGACCAAAAACATACACTATAATCAAGTGGGATTCATTTCAGGGATGTAAGAATGGTTCAACAAATACAAATCAATAAATGAAATACAACACAACAAAACCAAAGACAACCCTACACACATACACACACATAATCATCTTAACAAACACAGAAAAATCATTTGATCAAGTCTCACACCTGATAGGTTCTGGCCCTAATATGAATTGCTGAATTATTATGGTGGCTATCTAACATGGCTGAAACCCAAAAAACAGCATATTTTCCCAGAGACTACACTTCTTCCCCAACCCAATCCTGGATACAATTTCCTGCACCACAAGGGAGACATCAATTAGCTCCTTAGGTGTCACTAACACTGCCTCTCAAACTCCATCCCTGAGAAGTACACCAAGTCTCAGCCTCCCATTGTCTCAGGTCAGAGGATCCCCCATTTTCCTCAAAGTCTCTTCATGTCTTTAGAGTCAATAAAGGCCTCTTTTTTCTTTCCCATCTCTTTACTGTGCTACCAAAAAAACCTAACAACACCTATTTATGATTTTGAAAAAACCTCATTGAATAAATGGTCTTCAACTCAATCTAATAAAGGCCATCTATCACAAACCAACAGCCAACATCATACAAAATAAAACTAAAAACTTTCAGTCTGAAATCAGGAACAACAAAAGAATGCTCACTATCTCCACTCCTATTCAACTTAGTTCTGTAAACAGCCACAGTAATTAGACAAGAGAGATAAAGGGAGTGTGGATAGGAAAGAAGTTAAAAACTATATTTGCCGAAAACACAATATTCTATATAGAAGACCATAAAAATTCCATCAAGACATCTAAAATTAAGAATGAAATTTGACAGCATGATTAAAGGCAACACAGCTAGAGCATTCCTGTACACAAATAACAAACTCATTGAGGACATAAAGAAATGACACTTCTCACAATGGCAGCAAGAAAAACAAAATCTTCAGGCACAAATTCAACAGGACATGAAAGAGCTTTATGGAAGCTCTATTCTATAAGCTACAGAATACTATAGAAAATTACAGTATTCTGAAAATGGAGATAAAAGAGTTTCACTTTTTTGGAAGTGGGGTAAAACCATGAATTGAACTCAGAACTCTGCACCTGCCAGGCAAGTGCTGTGCTACTGAGCTAACACCCCAGCCCTAAAAAGAGCATCATAATTAAAATGAAAATATATGCCCTGCAGGGAGTGGTGGTACACACCTGTAATCCTAGCACTTGGGAGGCTGAGGCAGGGGGATCAGTGCAAGACCAAGACCATCATATATTTATGCCTTGCTCTTGGATAGGGAAGATTTCACAAATATAGTGGAAAATGACCATACTTCCAAAACTTTTAACAGAAGTAATGCAATCTCAATCAAAATACCAACAGCATATCTCACAGAACTAAAGAATCTTAAAATTCATATGGATTTAAAAGAGACTCAAAGAAACATAAGAGAGACAGAACAGAAAAAGCAATTCTGGGACCAGAAGGGGAAGGTAAGGGCATCAGATTCCTCAATTTAAAGTTATACTGCAAGGCTATCATAATAAAAATTGCATGGTACTGTCAAAAAAAAGGCACCAGACCCAAGGATCAATGGAAAAAAATAAAAGATACATAAGTAACTCCAAGCACATTTAGCTACCTTATCTTTGACAAAAGGACCAAACATCTTCACTGAAAGAATAAGTCCCTTTAATAAATGATGCTGGTAAAACTGGCTTTCCATATGCTGAAGATTAAATCTAGACCCGTTATTGCTCACCATGTATAAAAAAGACAACTGAAACAGATCAAATACCTAAATACAATATGAAAACAGAAACAATATGGTGGAAGACAGAATAGATGTAGGCAAACACTTTATGAACAAACCCCCAACTGCAACAGAAATAATACCAATAATAAAGAAATGGAGTCAAATCAAAGTAAAAGAAACCACTAATGGAATGAAGAGACAACCCACGGAATGGGGAAAAAAAAATGTACCAGTTACTCCTCAGACAAAAGACTAATAACTAGAACACAGTGTATAAAGAACTCAGGACCAGGGAGATAGCTCAGCAGCATAAGCACCTACCTGCCAAACACAACATCCAGAGTTTGATCCCCAATACCACAAGAAAAATCACAGACCTAGTCCAAACATGGGCATCAGAAATGAATAGAAACAGTAATTGTTTAAATTAAGATAATGTATTACAGTTTCCCAATGCATGATGCATGGTGTATCGCTACCCGCTGATTTGAATCTTGGAACCAGGCTTTGACTCTGGTGGAGATAGAATGGGGGCCTCCTCATTGCCCCGGGCATATCAGCTCTATCTTAAGGACCACTGTATGTCTGTGTATGCTCAAGAACTGGGATACAGCTCAGTAGCTTAAGCACCTGCGTAGCAACCACACAGCCTGAGTTTGATTCCTGGTATTGAAGGAAAAAAAAAAAAAGAACTGGCCTTTTCTGGAGGGCTGAACCTGAACTCTGGAATGGATGGCCAAGGCCGGCTTCATTCACTGCCCCACTTAGAACTAGCCTGATTTGGCCATGTTTCTTCTGCTTCAAGGAGTTAGAAGGCTGGGAGCCAAAAGATAACCCCATAGAAGAGTGTAACAAGCATTTATCTGGCTGTGCATTCCTTTCCGTCAAGAAGCAGTTTGAAGAGTTAGCTTCTGTGCTTCCTGACAGATGGCAATGGAATAAATGGATTTAAACAACGGGGAGAAAAAAGATAATGTGTTACAGTGGAACACGTTCCCATTTAGTCTTTTTTGTTGTTGTTTTCTGTATTTATGGCAGGGTCTACCGAGTGTTCAGGGTCTCACTACATAGATCGGAATCATAGTGATTCTCCTGTTTAGAGCCTCCCAAGTGCTAGGATTACAGACTTTGGAACCTGTGTGCCACCACGTCCAGTCTCAATTGCTGTGTCAGTGTGCCCTGGGGATGGGGCCAGCACGGCCCACCGAGGACAGAACTCCAGCCACTGTGCTCTGCCTAAGCAGGGGTTTTAGTCTGCTCAGCTATCGGGCTGGCCCCTAATCCTCTTAAAGTACTCTCCTCACTTAAAACATATCCTATCATTCTTAGAAATGTGTCCTTTAAGTTTTAAAATGTAAACGTAACTTTTGACCGCCCTTGTAAGCCCTATCTGAAAGTTCTGTAGCTAATGTATAGAATTACAAAGGAGATCGAACATGATGTAATTCCAACACTTGAGCAGAGGAGCAAGAAGGATGGCAAGTTTAAGTGCAGCCTAAATATTTAATAACTTAGTATGACTCTGTCTCACAAAGGCCCTGCCCTAGGTTCAATCCCTAGTTACACACAAAGGAAGGTAAGCTAACACCCTTTCTACAGCAAAGAGGATTAGTTAAAAATGTGGCTAAATTACTATAGTTTTAGAACAGTATCAATTTAAAACTTTATAGCTGGGTGTGGTTGGTACACACCTATAATCCCAGCACCCAGAAAGATAAGGCAGGACTGCCATAGTTCAAGGCTAGCCTGAACAACATAGCAAGACCAAGTCTCAAAAAAAAAGCACAATTCTTAATGAAATAGTAATATATATACATATATATATATATATATATATATATGTGTGTGTGTGTGTATATTAGTAAACCAAAACATATCAAACTTAACACATATTAAAAGCATGATCATTAAAGTCAAGAATACGGTAAGGATGCTAAGACAGGTCAGTTGTACAGCATTTGCATAGCATGCAAAAGGCATCAGGTTTAATTCACTACCAAAAAGAAAAAATAGTAAAGATTATTTCAAATTACTATAGAACATTTCCATGAAAATAAAAGCCGTGGGGCTGGCAAAAGGCTTAGTAGTCTAAAGCGCCAACTTAGGCAAGCTTAGGCAACTGCAGGGACCATGGTTTGATCCCCAGAACCACAAGCTGCGCCAGCCCTACCCCGAGGGCAGGCTGAGCCAGCCATAATATAAAAATAAATAAATAAATAAAAATTGAAAATAAAACCCAATACACATACACCAAAACATTTTTTTTTTCATTTTAGAGGGTGTTATGGTTTGTGTCTAGTTGTGCCCACAAAGCCTCATACAGATGCCAGGCCTAGCAACATACACCAATAATTCCAGCACCCTGGAGGCTGAGACAGGAGGATCACTTGCAACTTCAAGACCAGCCTGAGCTACAAAGTGAGCCTGAGCTGCACAGAGATCCTGTCTCAAAAAGACAATAATAATACTAATATCAATAATAATGTCTCATGCGGTCTTGGGGCGGACTTCTGGAGTCTGTGATTAATTAATGATCCAGTGCTAGGATTATGGTATATAAGAGCTGCTGAGATTATAGGTGTAAGCGATACACCCAACTTGGGGTGGATAGCCTGAATGCACACAGAGAAACAAGACAAGACTTACTCTCTGTTGCCATTGTTACTGCTACTCCTCCCTTTTGCTTTGCTCTGTGCTGTCTCCTGCCACCATGAACTGCTACTCTTTGCCATGTGCCCCTCTGCCTTGGAGCTAGCCAAGTATGGACTGAAACCCCCACTGTGAACTAAATAAAGTTTTCCTTCCTTAATTTTGGCGTCAGTCATTTTGTCCCAGTAATGAGAAAAAAGTAACTGAGACGGAAGGGAAAATATCGCTATATGAAAATTATGACTCCTATCTCAAAGAAATTACTGTAGTAAATAATTAGTAGGTTGAATGCAAAATTAGTATGCAGAAATTAGTCAACAGAATAGACTTAGTGATGACAGTGATAAAGTTTCATTTCAACTCAAAAGTCAACAGATCTTACATCCACCCCCCCAAAAAAAAAGCTAACCTCCAAGAATGGGGAATTACTCAACAGCATCAAAACTTTGAAAAAGCATAGAAGCACATAAGCAGAATAGTTGTAAATAATTTAGTAAGCCTTTTAACAAAGGCAAATCTTGAGCCCAGAGTAACATACATCCTCAAATAACTCTCATACAAATGCTTCTGAACACAAGTTCAAGTTATGATGCATCCTGATTGTCCTAACAATTTTCATAGAAATGAGGCAACAGCTCACTCAAAGCATAATTCTCAAAATATTCAGATGCCACCACCACAGTGTCATTTCTTCCACAAAAGAGATTGTATGACTAAAATAGTTAAACTGAAAGAATTGAATAAAAGTAAAATACCTACTTAAAAAGCACCTAGATTTCCTCTCCCATTCAAATAAATCTTTAATCACATAGAAAAGCAACAGATTGACTGGGCTATAAAATGAACTTATATGTACATAGTTGTAACTCAAGAACTGATTCTCAACCTAAAACTCCAGGCACACATCTGTCCACTTGGGAAACTTGAAGATTCTCTTCTGAGAAGTATGACAACATAAGCTAGACTGAGAAAGACAAATACTTCATGTTCTCCATACTATACCATCTGGGGAGGACAAAGTAGTTTGAAGGACTATTATTACACAAAACGAAAAGAGTAAGAGGAAAGAAAAGAGAGCATAAAGGGAAGGTTATGGGGAGTAAATATAAGCACAATATATTATACATGATGATCCTCCAACATATGTGAAACTAGGGGAAAAGGCAGGAGGTTGGAGGGGGGAACAAAATAATGTTATGTGCTTATCTGAATCTTCCAAAATGAAAACCCATTAAATGATACAATCAATTAAATGATACAATCAAAACATAAAAAATAAAAAATAAGAAAAATCAAAGATATAAACAATGAAGATTTCTCAACAAATACACCCCTCAAGAGGATCCACCACAGTATGAAATCCACACAAAACTTGAACATTTTTTTCTTTAATCTTATAGAAACATGGCAGGAGCAAAGTCTTGCACTTATATGCACAGGATGCCTAAGAACCACCAAAGTATTTTTTACACTGAGAGTAGCAATGAACAACACTAAAATTATGCTTGGAATGCCTGTCATTCTTGTCTTTTAGATTTGTGCTGCTTCTAATGTAACTTCAGTTACTGCTATACTCTCTCTTAAATAAATCATTGATATATACACACACATACATACCCACTCGTCAGTCCTGAACACTATTCTTAATTTAAACAGCCAAAGATTACTTAACAAGAAAATAAAAAATAAAAAAACAAAAAGCCAGGCATGGTGACACATGCCTGCAATCCCAGCACTTGCAAGGCTAAGACAAGAGGAATATTGACTTTGAGACCAACATGGACTAAAAAGTGGCTGCCTAAGGAGATCCTGTCTCAAGAAAGATTAAAAAAAAAAAAAAGATTACCTAACAACAGGGAGATGAAGATGTATATTCATGATTTAAAAAAAAAAAAAATGTAGGGAGCTGGGCGTAGTGGCACACACCTGTAATCTCAGCGCTTGGGAGGCTGAGGCAGGAGGATCAGTGTGAGTTTGAAACCAGCCTGGGCTACAAAAGTGAGCTTAAGGCCAGCCTGAACTACATAGCAAGACCCTGTCTCAAAAAGGCAAAAATTAATTAATTAATTAATTAATTAATTAATTAAAATAAAATATGGAGGACCAGTCAGATAGCTCAGCGGACTGAAGCACCTGCTTAGGCAGAGCTAAAACCCCTTAGCTTCAAACCTCAGGTATGTCTTGTCAGCCCCACTCCCTGGGCACACTGAGACAGCAGTTGAGACTGGACATGGTGGCGCACCCCTGTAATTCCAGCATTTGGAAAGCTGAAAGCAGGAGAATCACTACCAGTCTGGATCTGCATAGTGAGACTCTGTAGATTCTATAAACCCTGTATAAAACATGTTTTTTTTTTTAAAAATGGGGTGATAAAAACAAACAGAATAATCCAACTTGGTAGATAACTATAGGGGAAAAATTTGCAAAAATCATTAACAGATTCATGGATGAAGAACGTTACAACAACAAAGTAAGTACAAAGTGGTGTATTCCTGTAATCCCAATACTCAGGAGCCTAAGTCAGGAGGATAGCTATAAACTTGAGGCCAGCCTGGGCTACACAGTGAGTTCAAAGCCAAGCTGAACTATATAGGGAGACACATTTCAATAAAGAATAGATAAATGAAATAAAAGAGGCTGAGGCTATATACCACTTGTAGAATGTTTGCCTTATATGTACCCAGTACTTCAGATAAACTTAAAAATAGAAAATATTTAAAGTAAAAATATAATTATTCACTTAAAAAAAAAAAAAAGTAAGCAAAACACAAGATTCCATAAAGAAATCGGTGTTTGAAGTCTTAGTCAATGTCAAGATGGGCCCAGAACACAACATACTCTTCACAGGACCTCTCAAAGAATATGGGCAGGGGTGTGATAAAGACACCTGTAGAGTGCCACAGTGTTCACCTATAATTTTTAACCCTGTGAGTACTTAATTGCATTTTTTTTGGGGGGGGGGGTACTGGGAATCAAACTCAGGACCTTGCACTTGCCAGGCAAGGGCTTGTGCCACTGAGCTATATCTCCAGCCCTTTCTGTAATTTTAGCACTCTGGAGGCCAGGGCAGGAAACTGCAGAGTTTAGGACCAGCCTAAACTACTAAAAGTGGGATCCTACCTCAAAACATAAAAATAACAAACAGAAGAGTCCAAAATCAAAATAAAGCTCCAACTGGCAAAAAATGAGCTAACTTGAACATCAACAGAAATTACAACAGGGGCTGAGGAGTAGCTCAGTAGAAAGGGCCTGAGTTCAAGCCCCAGTTTGCCTCCCCCCCCCACCGCCAAAAAATAGGTTGGGCCAGTGAGATAGCTCAGAAGTCTAAAGTACCTGCTTAGGCAAGCTTAGGCAACCATAGGGGCCAAAGATTGATCCCCAGCACCACATCCTGTGCCAACCCCACCCCCAGGGCAGACAGAGCCAGCCATAACATAAAGTTAAAAATAAATAAAAATTACAACGAACATATCAACTACATTTAAATCCAGGATTTCATCAGGATGTATACTATTAAAATCAAAATCAAGCTTACAAAGAAGCCAAGGAGATAGCTCAACAGCATACATAATCAGCTGCCTGGCAAGCACAAGGTCCTGAGTGTGACCAGTCCCGGCATGGGGGAGGGGAACACACCTGTAATCCCAGGGCTGGAGAGACTGAAAACAGGAAAATCACTACAACTTGGAGCTATGCAGTGAGACCTTGTACCAAATACATAAAAACAAAAAGGGATGGGTTGGGCCAGGCATGGTGGGACACACCTGTAACCCCAGCACTTGGGAAGCTGAGGCAGGAGGATCAGTGTGAATTCAAGACCAGCCTGGCTACAAAAGTGAGCTCAAGGCCAGCCTAAACAGCATAGCAAGACCCTCTCTCAAAAGAGAGAGAGAGAGAGAGAGAGAGAGAGAGAGAGAGAGAGAGAGAGAGAGATGGGTGTTCAGGCTGAGGGTTGTTAATTCCACAGTAGACCTCTTACTAGTATGTGTGAGGCCAGGACATTCAGCCCTTGTGCACAGACCAACAGACACACAGCAAAAGTGCCAGGGCTCAATTAGATCTCTGGAACCGAACCAGAGGAGTACTTGCCAGAGAAGCTGTGGACAACTCAGTAAGAAGCACAAACCAGCCACCATTTCCAATTCCTAACCCTCCCTCAGCTATGGGATAGCACACTGCACTTGTAGGGCAGCTGGCTGCACACTACAGTGGGGAGTGAAGGTTTTCTATCTAATTTGTAGCTTAAGTGATTTGGTTGGTCTGCAGCAGACATATCTGTTGGTTTTAGCCCTTTGAACAGCAATAGCTTCTATGGCATCTGTTTCTCAGAAGATTAAGTAAGAAACAACCCTTTTATTCTTTATTTCTTTTCTAGACTTTTAAGACAATCATTATCAGGCCTACTTCATCACAACAATAAAAGAACAAATAAAACTCCACTAAACACAAACAAGGAAAACAACAAAAAACTAATTAAAGACAGCAGGGGATCCTAAAATCCTGTGAAGGTTTCTGTCCCTCAGAAAGTAAAAATCAACAATCCATAAAGGCTGTAAGAATCAGAGAGATAGCTCCATAGAATAAGCACTTGCCTGATAAGCACAGGTCCTGAGTTCAATACCCAGTACCGCCAAAAAAAAAAAAAGAATGGAAAGAAAAAACAAGGTTGCTTCTTTAAGAAGATAAAAATAGGGCTGGGGAGACAGCTCCACGGCACAAGCGCCTATCTGGTAAGTGCAAGGTCATGAGTTCGAACCCCAGTCCCACAAAAAAAAAAAAAGAAGAAGAAGGAAGGAGGAGGAGGAGGAGGAGGAAGAGATAATAGATCCCAGGAAGGCATAGTAGCAAGGGAATTGTGAGTTCCCATTCCTGCCTTCCTCTATTTCCCCAACATGTTATGTCTGGTGAGAGGACCCCAAGTTCACTCCCCTGCCTTCCTCCACTGGCAGGACTCAGGGCCAAGAGACATCCAGGAAGGTCAGCAATGTAGTAGGGCCCTGGCTAAGCTGTATGAGATGGATCGGAGGTATAGAATGTATACATGCAATACCAGCCAACAAGTGATCTCTAACCCTTCTGTTGTTTTGAACTCGCCATCTTCCTCTCTTTCCTCAACTATGTTGCTCGACTTTAGGATACTTTCGTGAGAATAAATACTGTCTCTTTTCTTTCTGGTTAACCTCAAAACTCTTAGGTCTCCTCTTTTAATCCTTCTCCCTTATGTCCTACAATTACCCAAAACCTGGATAATCAGCTTGTGCCCTCCAACGTTGGTCCTACTATGTTTAACCTCATTCATCTCTACATCCTACCCCCATTCTCTTGAAACTCAACCATACACAACAGGGTAAAATCAGTCTAAGTGAAAAACAATTACATACAAGTTCCTGGTATAAGCTGGATTATGTTGTATTTCTGTAGACCTTCCTCCTATACTGACAGAGGCTAATGGTTACCAGTTTGTCAGTAATCAGGCTATACTTGAGACTGCTGTTATTGCCAAGGAAATTGCTTCAATCAGGACATCATGCATGCTATAACCAGTTTTCCCCGAACAACAACACTGTGATTACAACAAGTCATAATCATCACCATAGTCCAGTACCAAAGGAATGGGCCCTAAGTCAAATAGATAGCAACTCCTTGGTCTTAATATGTTTACAAAGTAGTTCTTAGAGGACAGACATAAAGACCAATAGCCACCTAAATCTAAAAGATACTCAGAGAAAGACATCTACTAAAAAGTCTGGATACCAATGGTAAGGCTATCTAACATAAATCTACAAGGATCAACACAGAAAACAAAACAAAATAGAAAACAGAAAAATGACAAAACAAGACAGGCACAATACAATCCCAAATACCCAGCGCCCCAGGAACACAAAGGCCAAGAGGAAATCAGAAGCCAACAGAAGCAACTTTCTGAAATGACGGGGGGGGGGATAGAAAAAATAATCTCTAAGATACAAAAAGCAATGGTTAAGACATTAAAGCAGACACGGATAAACAAAGGAACTCAGGAAAATGATGGAAACCATGAATGCCAAACATAGATTAGTGGCTGGGGAAATAGCTCCATGGCACAAGTGCCTGCCTGGCAAGTGCAAGGTCACAAGTTTGAACACCGGTCCTGAAAAAACACATAGATTTAAAAAATGGGATCAATGAAACAGAAAGGAACAAGATTACAAACTCCACTGAAAAGTGTAAGCAGCAGATTGAATGAAAGAATGTCATATCTAGAAGACAGAAACACAACTAGCTAACAGGAAAAGAAATCTACTTTAAAAATCACAATAGACCACAAAAGAAATCAATACCATAAGCTATCAGATGAAGCAAAGAACACCATTAATTAGATTGACTAGAATCAGTAAGAAAGTTGGAGACAAGTGCAAAAACCATTAAAAAACCTCGTCACAGAAATAATGGTAGTGGACTGGGGATATAGCCTGCTTGGCAAGTGCAAGGTCCCAATTCAATTTCTAGTTCAAAAGATGGGGGTGGGTAGAAAATTTCCCAAACATGGATAAAGAATTTAACATGCAAATAAATGAACCATACACAACTCCAAATATCCATGACCAAAATAAATCTGTATGAAGGAATATCATAAAATTGAAGGAAGGCCAGGCGTGGTGGCACACACCTGTAATCCCAGCACTTGGGAGGCAGAAGCAGGAGAATCCATGCGAGTTCGGGACCAGCCTGGGATACAAAATATAAGTTCAAGGCCAGCCTGAAATGCATAGTGAGACTCTGTCTCAAAAAGACAAAAATAAAATAAAATTCAAGGAATTAAGCACAACAACTTTTAATACTGTATTTATTTATTTGGTATAGGGTCTCATTATGCAGCTTGAACTCAGTGATCCTCCTGTCTCAGTCTCCCCAGTGCTGGGATTAAAGGCATGTTCTATCACACCCAGTTTCAATGACTGGCACAGTGCACCCAGTTCCAGGACCAGCACAGCAAAAAGTACCAGGGATTGAACCTGGGTCCTTGCACTGGCCAGGCAG